>JABCKT010000353.1:0-18408 GCA_018858115.1 Tephrocybe rancida
TAAATACAAAAATTAAATATAATCTAAAGAAAAAGAAAAAAAGAAAAAAAACACTGCTCACCACCACAGAGGGTGGGTGGGTGTGTGGCAGGCAGGTGCATGGTGTTGTGTTGTGGTGTCCTGGCAGTCAGGGGTACGCTGTTGTTGCGTTGTTCGTCTTCTGGCGGCAGTCGTCATGGCCTGCTGCAGCAGGCGGTGGATGCATGTGTGGCGGGTGGCAGGCGTGCATATGGCAGGTGGTGGGCGCATGGTCCGTGGCGGCGGCGTCATCACGAGTGTGTGCTGGTGTTGTGGTCTGCTGGTGTTGTCGTCGGTTTGTTATGGTTCGCAGAATCAAATATTGGTGTATTTGGAGTAAATACAATTCTAAGAAGATTCAAGCTTCATAAGTGCGCGAATCTGCAGTCTAATGACTCAGATTCAAATGGTTACAATCCTAGTCTTAAAACGAGGATCGTTTGAATTTCCAGTAAGTAAACTAGCCACGGTGTTGTTCACTTAAGGCAGATTCAAAAGAGCAGAGTCAAATTGTTACTCAAAGTTCAGTTAAGAAGTTCAATAGTTAGATTCAAAAGATGACCATTCTTTACAACTACAAGCTATCTATATACTATAGTCTGCTTCATACTAGAAGAATCTACAGAATGGCAGAAGGTTCTCGGAACACGGTTCCAGAACCTTTGAGACCAAGCTCCGATAAACCCGGCATCAAAGGAAGGTGGATTCAATCCCCATTCGTCCCAGAACCTTCGAGGCCGGCTCCAATAAGCCTGGTATCAAGAGAAGGCACATTTGATCCCCGATCGGCATGTTTCCCAAGATAAATTCAAGCTGAATGACAATTCAAAGAAGAAAAAATATACATATGAAAGAAGATACCATAACATATCCCCCCCACTCTCTGAGTAACGGCTTATCCCTTCAAAAACTAACCTAAAACAGTAGACCTCGATCATGCTACACCAAGAAAAAGACAAGAAAGGTTCTATCATGAAGTTAGTAATCCTACAGTCCTCATACTTCTAATAAACTATGGAGTCTGGAGACGGTGTATGTGAGTTAGTTGGGGTAGGAGGAGCTTCCTGGGCGGCTAATGATAGGGGAGAACAACAGTGACACATTATGGGCATAGTTAGCTTGCGCCATGACTTCCCCTCCAATATCTGCGGAGTAGTTAGATCCCTCGACATTCTTCTCGAAACTCGGTTGCTGCTTTGAAATGGATGGAACCTGGGAGGATGAAGTAGGACCTTCTCCAATTTGCGAACGTGGGACCTTTCGAGGATTGACGATGACTGACTCTCGGAGTGAGTCAAAATTGCGGCGGGGCGAGATTGGGATAAAGGTGGAAGGCCTACGCATTCCGTCCTTGGCGTCATAGGGAGGAGAGGGATACTGGAGAGAGAGGGGGGAGAGTCGATCGAGAGAGTTGACTGAACCTGCTTCTTCTGGGAGGTACAGCGACAGGATTGTTGCAAATACTGCATCTTTGTTAATGGAAGAGGAGTCGTTGGTACAATATTGAGGGTAGGGAGTAGAGGGTTGCGATCACATAGGTGGGAGTCGTGCTGTGCCACCTGCGAACTGGATTTGAGAGACGGTGCCGAGTTCCTGGTCAAATACTTTCGGGCCAGCGCTGTGCTCGATAGAGTCAGATGTAGGATTACCTCGCGACACCAATTCTCCTCGAACTCTCCAGGAATACGCTGTTACTTGATTAGGAAGGGGAATTCTGGTTCGTGGTCATCCTTCTGGTTCTGTACAGAATCAGTGATTACTTGACGTTCCAATTGAATAGTCATACCAAGTTCATTATGACGCTTGTCATTTACTTGATTGTCACTCCAAGTCAATCCAGGCTATTCTGGCACACCAATCGTATCACCTCTCCATGCCCAGCGAACTGGTTTTCCCTTCCGCTTCAAAGTAAATTTAAAGTTATGCATCCATGTAGCTGTTTGTACACCCATACTCTGGAGTTTGTAATAAGCGTTGATAACTTCACCCTTTGGGTTCAGATGCTGCAAGGCCTCAACTAGGTGGTTGATGCTTGATAGGACGGGTGGCGGTCTTAGACCCAGCTGGCGTAACAGCTTCCCAGGAATGGTGCATTCTCCAGGTGCACTCAATGTGTCAGGGAAATGTTCCCGAGAGGCCTAAAATCGTTGTGAGTTAGTGACTATGTATGCTTCCAATATACAGTACTTGCCTCGACAATGTCATCTCCGAATCTCATAATACATGACAGCAGGCCACTTGAAACCTTGCTCTTGAGGGTTATGAGCTTCTTGTCATCAATAATTACTTCGATCAAGATGTCCTCCTTGAGTTCGAGGTAAAGTGGGTGATACATTTATACAATTTCGACAGGGGAGTGAAGACGCACCATAGAATTGAAGGCAGGTGGAAGAGAAGAATTCATGATAATAGAACGGTCTTTCAAAGGGATATTCAAGAGTAGAGTTTGATGATTTGGTAGTAATAGAAACATACCCTTTTATATGTTTTTATTTCCCCTCATTTCTTCTCAGTAGTCTTGTTATTCTTCCGTGTTCGGTCCCTTTTCTTCTTCTCCTCCCACTTATGGAGAATTAACAGCGCATGCACTAAGTCAGCCTTCATCAGCCATAGGTCGTGCTCAGGGCCATAGCCTGCATATCGGACCTGATAGAGTGTGATTTTCTGTCCTCTTCCGCCTTTCTTCCTGGATTCATCAACTATCTTCTCGACATCATACTCCTGAGAATTATCAAGGTCTGCACAGCTTAACTCCTTCGTAGGTCGAGCTCTGAACTCACCAGGTGACTTGTTATATCATTCCAGGTGAGCGATGTTAATCACTGGATGAATTTTATATGCGGCAGGCAGACGAACTCAATAAGCCACTGAGCTCACCTTTTCCATGATCTCGAACGGCCTGTCATATTTGAGTAATAATTTCCTTCCTCTACCTTTTCGTTCCCATAGTAGCCTAAGTGAATCTGTGTTTAATATGACCTGATCTCCTTTGTTAAACTCCCAAGACAACCTACCTTTGTTGTATGCTCGTTTTTGGAAAATTTGACCGAGCAGCAAGGCTTCTCTGGCTTGAGTCTGTTCAGCTTGGAATGCTTCAACCATTTCCAGGGCTCGACTATCCAGGCAATCTTTTTGTTCCTGTTCCAATTGGAAATACTCAGCCTCATTGTCCCCTCCATTTTCCAAGAGCGAGTCATGCCATTCCTCTAATCCTCAAGGCATTGAACCCTCCTGTAATTCTGATTCCTTCCTATATTTCTCCATCAGGAATGGGCGCGGTATAGCCTCTGCTTGATTGAGTAATCTGGAGGCTGTAGTTGGATGATATCCTTGAAGCAAAAAAGCTGGCGCGTACCCTGTTGCTGTATGTGTTGATGTATTGTAAGAAAGAGCCAGTCCATCCAATTTGTCGCTCCAATCATCTCATTCGGGTCCAATGTAAGCTCGTAGAGCAATTTCGAGGGTTTGGTTAAGAATTTCCGATTGCCCGTCAGCTTGAGGGTGGTATAATGTAGTTAGCGCTCGCTTCATGCCCATAAGTCGACAGATTTCCACCCAGAAGGTATGTCTCCATTTAGAGTCCCGATCCAAAATAACCTGCTGCAGTATTCCATACTGGGCAATTACATGATGGAAAAATAAGCACGCAGTTCCAATTGCCGAGATCATGTTTATCGTGGGTACAAAGATCGCATACTTCGTCAGTTTGTCCACTATGACCAGTACATTATTGAATCTGTTTGATCCTGGTAATTCTGGAATGAAGTCCATTGTTACACATTCAAACAGCTGATGGGGTACAGGGATATGTTGTAACAATCCTACCGGCGCATGTCTTCGAGGCTTTGTTTTTTGACACACATCACACATTTGTACAAACATCTTGATTTCTCTCGACATCCTTGGCCAGTAGTACGTTGATGCAATCCTATTGTACGTCTTATAGTATCCTCCGTGTGCTGCCTCTGTCATCTGACTATGGACATCATTCATGATTTCAGCTCGAAGTTCCTTTGGTACATATAGTCGTGTGTTCGTCTCGTTGTCCATAAAGAAAATTAGTCCATTAGGGCCTTTAGTATATCTGGCCACATGAACTTGGTCGTCCTCCAAGTTGTCCTTTTGTTTCTTGAGATGTCTGTCCTTTACATAGGCTTCTTTCCACTTAGTGAGCTTGGAATCCTCTATTTGTACCATTGTGTTAAATGTTCGTGAGCAGCTGTATGGAATAGCATCTCCTTCCTCGCCCATTAGGATCTCCTCATGCTTTTCCATGCATGGGTATTCACTCTTGCTTCTCTGAACAAAATTTGAGGCTACAGTGAGTAATTTTTCCTTGAATCGCGGTCCCAAATCCTCAAACATATTCTTTAATGGATCTTTTTATGTATTAATCTTAATTCTTGATGCAGATCTTCCTTGGGCCCATTCTGCTCTGGTACTCTTTGGCGCAATCTTGATATCAGATCCACATTAGAGTGTACCCTTCCTGCACGATGGACGATCTTCATTGAAGGGAATGCTGCAAACACTAAGCCCCAAGTCAATAGTCTTCGATTTACGTTCTGAAAGGTTCGACTCCATGTCAGAGCAGTGTGATCTGTTATTGCATAGATCTCCTTGCCTTCCAGGTACGGCTGAAATTTTATGAGCCCCTCCTTCAGAGCTAAGCTTCCCTTTCAGTCAGCAAATAGTTTCTTTCGGCTGCTTGTAACACTCGTGACCAGTATGCAACAACTCATTCAATATATACGACTGTCTCCTCAAATTTGGATGCCCATTTCGTTCCTGTGACTACATCACTCCTCTCCTTTGCTAGGTGCGCCACAAGCATCAGGGCGTCCTCTTTGTTTTGATACGCTTTCTCAAGTCTCTTGTAAGTCTTTGTTCCTTTAAGATCCTTGATTTTTATTGGCTGAACCTGTTGTAATATCACTGCTAATCCGAAATCACAGGCATCGCTATATACTCAGTAAGGTCTTCCTGGCATCGCGTGTGTGCAAACTGGCACTTCAGTTAAGACTTGCTTGCACAGTTCAAATGCTTCTCTTTCAATCAGACCCCACTCCCAACGATTTTCTTTCTTGAGTAATTGAAACAAGGGATGCGCTATCCAAGCATAGAACGGTACATAGGCAGAAAAATATACCATCATACCTAGGAACATCTGAAGCTCCTTCACATTTCTTGGTTCCTCTAGTTCTAAAATCATGTCAACTTTTTCCTTATGCGTTGACAAACCTGGTCAGGATACTTTCTGTCCTAAGAGTAGAAGGGATTCGTACACAAAATGACACTTCTTTGGGGATAAGGTTAGTCTCACCTTTCCTATAGCTCCCAGTACTTCATTGATATGCTCCAGATGTTCGTCAAAGGTTACTGAATATATCACTATATCATTGATATATCACTATGTCATCGATATAAACCAAAGTAAACATCCACAAGAACGGGGCTAATACTTGCTGCATTACTCGTTGAAAAACCACTGGCCCATTTCTGTATCCGAATGGCATCCATCTGAACTGGAATAGTCCTCGGTGTGTATGAAAAGCAAGTTTTTCTTGATCCTTCTCAGCTACTGATAATTGGGTGAAACCAGCTAGTGCATTGAGCGTGGTCAAGTATCGGCTTCCTGAGAGTGCTTGTAGAATGTCTTCCTGTCTAGGTATCGGGAATTCATCAGCTATAACCGCTTCATTTAACCTTCTTAAGTCGATCACCATCCTCGGCTTTCCGTTTCTATAAACAATGAAAACAGGTGCCGCCCACGGTGACTTTGACGCTTCAATCACTCCTAATTCAAGCCAAGAATTCATTTGTTGGTCGATCACATCTCTTTTCTCTGGTGACGTTGGGAATGGTGGAATCGAGATGGGTTTAGTTCCCTCGCGTAAAGGTATCTCCACATTTTCCTCATAATTTCCTAATCGGCCTTCTAACCCGAATACTTTAGTGTGGGCCAGTATAACCTCCCTTAATTTGGACTGCTTTTCCTCATTTAGACTCTGGGAAATGTCCAATTCCTTTGCCAAATCCTGTTCTGACACAATATTACTTTCCTCAGGAGTTTTGGCCGTTTTGGGTCCTCCTTCAGTTGGTGGTTCAGCCAAAGGATCCTCCCTTATCCCTAATCCAAGCTTAGGATTAAATCCTAGATCGACTTTACTTCTTGCTGTCTGTGATAACCCTCTTGTTTCCTCAGCCTCAGTCAATTTATGTATTAAGGTGGCATAGTTTTGTGCTTTCTCCATTCGTGCCTTGTTGAATGAACAATGTTTGTCCAGATGTCTTCAAGGATCATATCTTGTACCAATTGACTGTCCCTCTGATATTGTGACAGGTAATTTTGAGAAGTTTGATATATGAAGGCAAGCTGCTTTTCTATGAATTTTACTATCACAGGTGCCGTATATATCATCAGGGTTTCGATTTGTTGACAACATTCTTTCGACAAACAGAAAATTGAAATTGTTCGGAAATTGCGCTTCCACATCCACAAGTCGGGTAGTTTCTGGAGGAATGACTACTTGGTAAGCCGCTCTTATAACCTTGTCTTTCATTCTTCTCGTCCTCTTTCGCTTCAGTTTCTGTTGTTTCCTATGCTTCCTGGCCACTGTTATTCAATCACCCTCTTCTGACATGACTCGTAATTTAAAAGCGTGGCCATTCTCGTCGAGATACACACTATTGAACAAGTTCGCTATTTCAGATTCTCTTCCAAAATTTCCAAATCACAAGAGACTCCTTCCTTCCTCTCGTATTATAGATATTGAATACTGATCAGTAAAGTTGTTTCCCAGTATTAGCGGTGTAGTCATTCCTTTAACCACGTATGCTTCCACATTGATTTTGACAGGTCCTTCCTTTGTTTCAAAAATCAAATTGATATTTACGAATCCTGAGATGGTGGTATTCCCTGTAACTTGAATTAACTTGATTCTTTGGCCGGTACGAACCTTAACTCCTTGCTTCATCTCATCTAATGTTTTTTGTGAGATCAAGGTAATGTCCGAACCTGAGTCGATGATGATAGAGTAAGGTTTCTCTGTAAGATTATTAATGAACACAGTACTTTCGGTGGCCTTTGCTCCAAGAAATCCACATCCAATAGGTCAAGATTGATACTTCTTTAGTTCAATCATATCCCCTCCTATTTTGGTCTTATAAGTGGTCCTATCCATTTCTTTAGCCAATCTCCTTTTCGCTCTACGATTCAGTGCATGCTTCTGAGCAAAATTACTTCTTACCTTGAAGGTACGTTTCTTGGAAATCTCATCCTCCTCCTGCTCTATTCTGGTTACTCCTTGATCACTATTTTGTTGATCAGTCTCTTCTTCAGATTCCAAGTCATAAAACATTTCGTTGTACTCCGTAAGCGCTGCTATATCATTCTCATTAGATTGAGCTAAGTTAGTTCGTGCTTTCTTTTCTCCCTTACGACTATACTTACACTCTGGGTCCCAATGCTTCCCGCTTAGTGTTTTGAAGTCCAGTCCTGTCCGGTTTTTTGCCCCTTTTTCGAGGAACCGGAACCGCAACCGGTCGCTGCAAGTCCCAGATACTTGCGACTGCGACCGGAACCGCTAGGGACCGGTCTCTAGCAGTCGCAGATTCAAAAAGACCGGTTGCAACCGGTTGCAACATGACCGAGTTGTAACCGGTCTTTTTCCGGTTGCGATCGGTCACAACCGGCGTGATATACATATCGTACAGTATTCTATCGTTTAGACATACTCTTTACGCTGATTTGCAGCCTGGCACGTTTTAAATCGGTCAAGAACTGACGGAGATATGTTCAAAACAATATAGAGGGTACTTGTTACACTGTTTTGACAGTAAATCAGTCAGTTCTTGACCGATTTTATACACGAAGAGCACCACGCTCTCCGGGCGCATGACAAACCCCTCAAGAAAGCCTAAGCTGAGTCAAATTGAATCGTATATTGGGACTAACTTTGTTTATTTCCTCAGTGTTACAGTTACTTGCAACGCGTATCCAAATACACCCTTTAGCGCCACCAAACTACGGGTACATATCTTTATAACCTCTTCTTTCCATTTACTTGCCGCGCAGTTCAGAACTGCCATCATGCATCCTCAGTTCAAGATTTATCGGCCTAAGCCTTCAAAGAGGCGTGGTTATCCTCTACTGAAAGCGAGAACGAGTATCGTCTCCGGCCAAGGCACCAATTCAACAACCGATTCCAAGTTCTAACCTAAGCACGAGCCCAATTGCGTACAAGGGAACACGACACTTGGTAGATGTCTTTCTTTTGTCTTGTTTTGTTGTTTTCAGTTGGTGGGCCTTTACTAACACGTTCCTTTTGCGTGAACTAGATGGCTGGTCGTACGGGGAGCCAAACAATGATCCATCCGTCTCCATCGCCCAAGGTGCCTCTGACTGTTCAGAAGAAGGTAAGCGGCTTGACGCATGCATATTGTCGAGCCTGTAGTCTCTACGACGGGCTCATATCTAGGTTGCCGATGGAGGAGCAAAACCCAAGAAGAAACGCAAGTGAACTCATGTTGGGAGAAAGACTGTACTCCTTGTAACTAGTAGCGGTCCTTGTACTTTGAATATACCCTTTAGCGCCACCAACTTCTCATTAAGTCTTCCTATATACTATATATATGGGGCACGGATGTTTTGATCTCGGGATCTGACTCCGGATCTGGATCAACTTTATTTTAAAATTAACCAACCAATAATTGATGGTCAAATCATGGTCAAATTTTGACTTTAGTCGTCGCCGGATTTCGCAATAATATCACATTATTACTTGTGCAACAAATCGGGTTGTTTCCTTAAGTTCACCCACATAATCTCAGCGCTATCATGATAGTAATTTTTCTAAAATGACCATAATATGGCCCAAGAACACAGAACAGACACATTTAAGATTTCATTTAGAATATAATCAAGATGTGACTTGTCGTACTAAAAGGAAAATATATGTAAAGAAATCACAGTATGATCATGCAAATGCCTGAGGTAATTTCGGCCACTTCCTGCAGTGTCTGTGACAGAGGTTGCTGACGATGGTGCAGAATCAAGCAGTGGGGTCAACTGTTAAATCTAGATTGAATGAAGTAAAACTGTTGCTCCTGGTTGGCATGGGGGTGGAGGCAACTGATCATTTCTTTTTGTCAGCAATAGCTACTACACAAGTAAACAAAACAACTTGCCTGCTTTGGAATACAAAGGAGGGGGGTCAAGCAAGGTAGCAGAATCTTCACAATGGCGAGTCCTTGGCCTAGTCATGTTCCTTGGCCTAGTCATGATGGGTTCTAGGAGAGTTGGTGCAAATAAACACCTCAATTTTGATTTGAGTAATATATATGAACTTGGAGCTGAAAGTTCAACTTACCCTACATGTGGACCCATTTTTTAACACAATTTGTAACTGCACGCACACACCATGACTTGCCCCGTAACTGAAGGAACGACGAAGCTGGCTGGCCATCAATCCAACTTCACTGGCAGCAAACTAGGATTTTTAGTAGGTCTCAAGGACAAGTTCCTTGAGGCTCAAGATGGTGGCCGCGAGGCCTCCGGGAAATTCTACTCAAAGGTTGCTAAGCAGATGATATACCAGTATGGGCCAGACTTACCGTTCTACATGGATGGCCCAATACTCTGAAAGGCAACATCGGTGGTCAACCTGTCGGTTCTAGAAGTACCAGTTGATGGATTAGTGAAGTCTTTGAAGAAGGCAAGTAATTTTGTTTCACCATTGACATGGACAACATCACCTATGAAGAAATAGATACTTGGGCAATGGTTTCGTTACTCATTCAAGAGCACATCAACAACAGCTGCACAAGCATCATCAAAGTCACCTCGCAACACAGTGCATGATATCCTAGCAGAGTTGCATAAGATCACTGTGGACCAGCCTAAGAAGAAGACAGCAATCAGTATTTATACAAAGCGGTACTACCAAAACCGACTGAAAGTGGAATTTGACATCAAGTGGGCGAAAGTCAAGGACACGTTTGGGCCTGATACAAGAGTGAGTATGTGCAATGCATATGTTCGAGAGGCATGGAAGAAGGAGAATGAGGAACTACGGGATGCGATAGAGAAGGAGGCTGAAGATACATATCAGGAAGAGTTGAAAAAATACCGGGAGTGCAACAGACACTTCATGCAAGATGGCGAAGTCGGGCTAAGGAGGTAATTACATCATCACAATGCTCCCAATCTATAACGGGGAATTAGTGCACATTCTACAGTAGTCGGAGGATGTACAACAAAGTTCTGGCCCAAAGTTGACCACAATGGCTTCATGGTGGCTGAGAAGTCCATTACAGCCTATGGGAGAAAGTTCTTCTGTGAGTTTCACATGCAATAATAAGAACAATTGCAACTAACTTGTGTCATAGCCCCAGAAGACTGCACAGCTTGTAAGGTGGTTCCAAAGGGAGAGTTTGACGACCTGTTTAATATGTCAGATGAAACCAAAGAGCCAGGGGCAGCACAGAACAAGGTACTTACTGAGGGTGTACCTAAATTGCTGTCTATGACACCAGCTATGGTGTCATCTGATTCCATTGATCCCACCTTTTCAAAGGTCATTGTACTGGGTGCTTCAAACAATAGTGGTCAGAGTGGCAATAAGTAAGGCGAAAGCAATGTACAAATGGCCCTTGCTGCACCACGAATCCAGTCAGCAAGGATTACCAACACTCCTAGTCTGCTCACAGCCCCTTCTTCTGGTTCTACTCGAGCTGCGAGTCTTCCTGCCCCCCCTCAACATCTCGCCCCTGATTCCATCGCTCCTCGTTGATCTATGAGCCAGCCACCTGCTTCAAATGGGCTGGGGAACCCCTCCAGCACTCGTGCTCAGCCCTCAAAGGAACCTGAAACCGCTGCTCCAGCACAGCTCCCGAGCAAGCCCATCCCCACCACTACACAGCTCATGAGCGAGCCCCACATCACCACTACACAGCTCACAAGCGAGCCCAACTTCACTGCTACACATGAGAAGGCCCACAATAATCTCCTAGCACATCATGCCAGCATTTCCCCAGCAGCTGAGGTCGTGCCAGTCATGAGGCCGCCCCCAGTCAATACAAGTGACCTGGAATTGATCCCGATTGATAATGAGGCTATGTGCGAGGGAATAGCTTACCTGATGGTGAAGGAATGGGGCACTGTGTGGGAGGACCTTGTGCAAGCCTTGTTCGAATTTGAGAAGAGTTGCGGGTTTTTGGTATGTGGTGAAGTTCATGGTATTGATGGAGCTAATTGTTAAACTTGTCAGCGTGATGATGGGCGGCTTGCTGTAAACGACAGACCTGAGAGGTTTGCCACATGGATGAAGGCTCACCGTTCACTGAACTGGCAAGAACCAACTTATGCTGTGTATCCCAATGAATTTGTGTCTTGGTGGCGGCATCTAAAAAGTTTGACTGAACCGGCAGAGGGTAGCAATGCCAACTTCACATCACTCTGCAAGTCGGGCACAAATGATGTGTTCTTGGTGGTTCTTGGTTTGGTGTGGTGGGGAGATAAAATCAAGGAGATCAGGCGCTGGTATGATGCAGTGGAGAGTTGGTTGGCTGTCATCTGTGACGTGATTCTGATGCTCGTCCATTTGGCCAGCATGCTGGTGACATCACGGAAGCCTGTCTCCAAGCGGTGAGAGAAGTCAATTCAACTGGGGAAAGATGGTAACTAATTCAGTAACAGATCTCGCGGCAGCATTAAAGGCCCTTCCAAGAAGAGAAAGTGTGTCACATACTCTGTTGATGATAGCAAGATTGACACTAACGTGCACCCAGGATGGCCTAATATTTCACACCACTCCTGCCATGGTTGTCGAGGGCCATACTAGATCACAGAGTACAAGACAGATAGATGAATTAGATACCAAGTAGTAGTAGATATTTTTTAATCATAGTTTGTTTTCAATCAAGTCTGGAGCTGGCTATGACATATCCAGCTAACCGGTCATCAAATGTGAACATGGAGTACTCAGGAGACATTGCAGGCTTGCATGATAATGCAGGGTATGACAAAGCAGAGTGATTGGTATAAAACAAGTAGGAGCTGCATCATAATGTGGGGTATATGACAATGTGACAATGATAGCTAGGAGTTGCATCATAATGTGGGGTGCATGACAATGCAGGAAAATGTATATATGATAGCTGGGATCCTGAATTGTAATGTGGGAAGGTAGATATATATTAGATAGTAGCTTGGATTATAATGTGAGGTACATGACAATGCAGGGTAGTGTACAAATGAGAATTCTCAAAGTAGGATCCTGCATAATAATGCGGAGTACATGATAATGTGGGATAGGCTACATGTGAGGTCACAATCTGAGCCTGCATCATGAAGCAGGATACATGAAAATGCAGGATAGGGTAAAAATGAGGAGTCTTGAGGTAGGGTCCTGCATGATAATGCAGGGTACATGACAATGTGGGATATGATAATAATGAGGTGGGAGCCTGCATAATAATGTGGGGTAGTACATGACAATGCAGGTGGGGTACAAATGAGGTAGGAATGAGGACTTTACACTCCCCCACTAATTCTGATTGGAGTCTGATTGGAATCCTAGGAGTCCTAGGACTCTATATAAGAGAAATCACCAAATTTTCCAGTCCTAGTCCAATGTTGGACAAGGAAAGTCCGATCGGACATCAGATCAGACTCAGACTTTAATCAGAGTATGATCAGATTTTCCAATCGGAGTCCTAGGAGTCCAATCCAAGGAGTCCGACAACACCAAGATGTTGGGGTGGGAGATGTGCAACTACTTTATTTATATATATAAAAAGTTGCAACACAGAGACTTGAACCCTCGCCCTTGGGTCAAATGATGACTAAGCATAGACATGGGACAATATAACCATCATACCAACAGGGTGTTGGAATCCTATCCAACATACATCAATATAATACGTTGTTGCACAAGGCACATGCGCACTTGCCACGTCAGCTGTATCAAAGATCAAATCGATCAAACTCAGTCCCACACTTCTTTCTTCCTCCCACCACCACCATCGTTGGGTGTCCGCTCCATCCTCGCTGCTGCTGTGTTGCACCAACCACGACCACGACACGTCACCAACATTTATGATGGCGCTGACAAGCATGCAAATGGCAGACCCCGGGTGGGGGAAAGCCACGAGGTGAGCCATCAACACCCCCCCACTAACAGCAGCAGCACCAACAGCATACCCCCCACCACCGCCACGTCACCATGACACACCCGGCTCCACACCTGAACGACGCGCCAACAGCGCGCAGCCCCACTGACACCACACGCCACCACCTCATCACCCTGAATGAGCCCCGAACCCCGCCAGCGCACACCTGCGACGAAGCCGGCGCACACCTGAATGGCACCGCATGGCCCCAAACACAACACAGGGCCAGCACACAACCCATGCACCACCATGTCAGCACCCCAAATGAGCCCCAAACCCAGCAACTGATGACAGTGGCCCCAAACGCCGCCGCGTGCCCCCAGAACCAACAACAACAGCAGACCATGATGCCAGCACACACCCACAATGACGGTTGACGACAGAGGCCCCAAACACCGCCGCGTGCCCCTGGAACCGTGTTATGGTATCTTGCTTTAAGAACTCTCTTCGTTACGTATCTTCTTTCATATGTATATTTTTTCTTCTTTGAATTGTCATTCAGCTTGAATTTATCTTGGGAAACACGCCGATCGGGGATCAAACGTGCCTTCTCTTGATACCAGGCTTAATTGGAGCTGGCCTCGAAGGTTCTGGGACGAATGGGGATTGAATCCACCTTCCTTTGATGCTGGGTTTATCAGAGCTTGGTCTCGAAGGTTCTGGAACCGTGTTCCGAGAACCTTCTGCCATTCTGTAGATTCTTCTAGTATGAAGCAGACTATAGTATATAGATAGCTTGTAGTTGTAAAGAATGGTCATCTTTTGAACCTAACTATTGAACTTCTTAACTGAACTTTGAGTAACAATTTGACTCTGCTCTTTTGAATCCGCCTTAAGTAAACAATGCCGTAGCTAGTTTACTTACTGGAAATTCAAACAATCCTTGTTTTAAGACTAGGATTGTAACCATTTGAATCTGAGTCATTAGACTGCAGATTCGCACACTTACAAAGCTTGAATCTTCTTAGAATTGTATTTACTCCAAATACACCAATATTTGATTCTGCGAACCGTAACACTGGTGGACACACCTGGAAATCTCTCTGCAAGGTTCTCAGTCTTCGTTTATCAACTACAAAGCTTATTACAGTTGATATCTATATACTCTTTACCTCTCACTACGAGTAATCTCGAAGTCGAAACATTCTATTTGAATCAATACAACTATCATGTCTGGGAAAAGTCATTTGACAAATATGGAATGTGTGGCCTCATCCTCGAAGGGTAAGCTCAAGGCTGAAGCAACCTCTGCAATGCAGCCCCTTGATCCTCCCGGAATTTCTACCTACAAACCTATACCTAGACATGAGGAGGAATCTGAGGACCCCTTAAAATCACCGTGCAATGAACGCAGGAACTAGGGAAAACTCGATCTCGTCAAAACGATTGTGACAGCAGGACTGAGAAAAAAACTGACCAATCGGATAATGGACCCATATACGATAGTCAGGCATTCGAGCCTTGAGAATTAGAAAAGCTATTTAAGGACCCGCTCAACAGCAATATGGCGCCGGCTCTTACACCGCATCTCTACCCTGAAATGTTTGAGGAAATGTTCTTTGACAAATGTACAGTGAACGTACCAACAGCTTCCCCACAACATCTTATCAAGAACTCTACAATATTTAGATGTGAGCAAGCACTAAAGTATGGAAGGGTTGCTTTAAGGAAGATGTATCCGTTTGATGACACTCTCATCATGTGGAAGCAGGTAGCTGGGGAGGTATTCAGCGAAGAATTGGAGATGCTTGGAGACTTGCTTATGCAGGTGTATAAGTTTGAATCTAAGCAAAGAATTGGTTTCGCGATTTGAAAGGACATCCTGGGGCCTCTAAGTGCAGCTTTAGACGCAAGAAGAGATCAAGCCAAGGATTCATTGATAGCAAAGGGTGAGGAATTACCGGACTTACCTATGTGGGGAAGAAACAGTCGAGCTAATGTGTTCTGGGAACCTAACAAGTTCGAAATTATCAGCGTGGTGTACCGACAAGAGGTGGAAGGATATCTACAGTACCTACACAATCATCATAACTTCCAGAAGCCTGACCGGATTATCGAATCGGGCAAGGGTAAGGAACCACTCAGGGATGCAGGAAGTGATAAGGATCAAGACGACTCGGAGGAAGATCTCAAGGAACGAGGATCTAAGCGAAAAGTAGCAACTAAGGGTTGAAGGAGCCGACAGGATATGTCAATTGATGACGACACAGAAGTGGATCCTGAGAAGACATCAGCATATGGTCATTACACCTCAAATAAGATGAGAGCCCCTTCAAGCATCTCAGTGTTTATGAACCCAACCTCTTACAATAAGACAAGAAAAATGAAGGATTTGATGGGCTCACCAATGAGAAATGAGAATTCTGCAAAGACACGAGGCAAGGGTCAGGAAAACACAAGACGAGACAACATGCGATATCGAGAAACACGTTTTGATGAAAGGAGTCGCCTGCATGGCCAGACTATTGCGAAGTCCAGAGAAGGCCCGTCTGACCACTCCTCAGACTTGTCATCCGAGTCTTCATCGTCTGATGACCATGGGCAGAGAAAACGAGGACTCGATAAGAAAGATGGTTATCGGAGAAGGACCGATAAATCACAGAAACGAACTGGCGAAGAAAAAGGGTCTGCAAACGAGCCGCAGTTCAAAGTTAAGGTGAAGATGGAAGCGATCCCGGAATGGGATGGCAACCTAGATGAACTTGGACGATGGCTGACTAAAGTGAACATCTTATCAAAAAAGTCTGATAAGATCTTCGAGCAGCTGGGAGGCCTTATTCCACTTCAACTAAAGGGAAATGCTGAAACATGGTACTACAGTCAGAATGCAGAAACTAGAGCTTATGCAGAACGGGACTGGAGTACTATGAGAGAAAGTATCGCAGCTTATTATATGAATTGACCGTTTATGGATAGACAGAAAGGTAAGGCTAACCGTGCTACTTACAGAGATTACGGAAATAATTGTGAAAACCCGAGTGATTTCTTTATTCGTAAGAAGGAACTAATTGAACTAGTATATGATTATACCGACAGAGAGATGATTAACGAAATCATGGCTAGTGCTCCACCCTCATGGACAAGCATCCTTACGCCACATCTATATCACAAAATTGAGGATTTCCAACTTGCAGTCAAGTTCCATGAAGATACCCTGATGAAACTTGACCCGCTTTGAGTGACGCGAACTGATAATGGACAATTCTTAAATTCAGCATCTACTTGGGGATCATTTCCGAGTTTCAAGAATACTTACCAACCGAGTGCTAGAACTAACACTGTAGGATGGAGCCCTGGTGCATCAAACCCTGAATTCCCCAAGGACGATTCGAACATTTCAAAAAGAGGAACACCCGAGGAAAAGGGAGCTAGGCCATGTTGACATTGTGGCAGCGGGAATAGTGTTTCAAGGCCCAGTCTCAGGAACTGCAAAAGACCGGAACAGGACCGGAACAGGACTGCAAAAGACCGGACTTCCAGTTGCAGTTCCTGCGCAGCAACCATCAGTTGCAGTTGCGGTCCCTCCGATTGGCGTAGGTTTTGCGACCGATTGCAACCGTACAACGCTGCGTACCTATCTCCCCCTCAAAATCGGTCCCTGGAATATCTGCCCTGTGAGACGTTTTTGTTTAGTGTTTTCTTACAGGGAATCCTATTACTCACGCGATTCGAGCAAACCATGATTGTCCCGGTCTACAGTACTAATGTTTTTTGTAAGTAAGAATATCATCCTATGCCTGCCAACTTTGTTAGATTGGGATCAACAAAATGACTGGGAAACTCACCTTCCAGCAATTGCAGGTCGACACGACTAGTGGGCTTTTGTTGTCCAGCTTCACTTTTACATCTTTCGAGACCCATACAGACTTGGTATCGTTAGAACTATGCCCAGACACGAATGCATTACGGCTCACCTTAGGCAGAGTGGAAGGCGCGTTTTCCATCGCCTCAATTTCTCTCCGATAGGCCCCCGCTGCGTACAACGACCACAAATGCTCTACGAATACTGTGTCCCTCATCTCTGATCCATATCTGATGCGTACTTTGGTTCCACACTAGAGGGGAATCAGAGCCAAACATCGAGAAGATAACGTACACGGAAACGACTCCCTTGAATCTCCAGTAAAGGATAACCGCACCGGTTCAAATGCTTGGGGTGAGAAATCTTGATTTGAGGACGCAGCATGATGATGGTTCTGGATTGAGTTGTAAGTAGATGTAAAGACAAGGTTATAAGCACACGTACTCGTAGTACTAGAGGCTTATGAGAAGTTCGTGGGGCTAAAGGGTGTAGTTGAATACGCGTTATAAATAACTGTAGCACTGAGGAAATAAACATATATCCTCGCAGTGTTAGGCAGACGTATGAGACGTTGGTGGCGTTAAACTTGGGTGTATCGGAATACGCTTGTCGGGTGGCGAAGGTCTATGAGGCCTGAGGATAGATTGTTAGGGAAGAGTTCGTCGAATGTCAAGTACCATACATTTAGTGTTCCATAAAGAAATGTGAATAAAATTTGAAGCTTGCATCATTGTTGCTTGGCCTGCCCAGACACCAACGATTTAGTTCATGTGCGTGTAGGTGGATAAGAAATTATCGCTGCATGGCTGTAAGCAAAGCCATCGTTAGCTTCAAGGCATAATCAAGGAGGCAAAGAGGACTTACGATGGTTATGACCTGCGCTGTTCCGAGAATGGACAGCCTCACCGACTTCAAGGGTTCGTATCACCATGGTCTTTACGATGGTCGGTCTATGGAGCTCAAAAAGCAAAGTACAGGCACTGTTACTAATTACAAGGAGTACATTATTTCTCCCAATAATGTACACATGACTAGAACGACCGGTGGACGGAGTCTTTGTGGCAATGCATAGATTACCTATTAGCTCCTTGATAGACTGCGCAAGTACAGGTTCTTTTTCTGTGAGTGCTTTCAGCGCAATAAGATTGCAATGGGAAGACACGACAAACCTCAGTCCAGGCAGTCGTGGCCTGTTTATGATATTCGGCATCAATAGTGGTTTACACTCATAATCATAACAGGCTCTCAAGCCACAGGTATGCCATCAGAATAGCCATTACAAAATGTACATGTGGAGAACATAATGAAAGAAATTGGGTTTCTTAGGCTAGTCTAATTGCTCCTCGACAGACTGCGCAAGTACAGGTGCTCTCTCTGTGGATATTTCAGCATCAGAGCGTACGATGCGATGGCTG
>JABCKT010000354.1:0-18379 GCA_018858115.1 Tephrocybe rancida
TGACACCGCTAACCAACCACCCACAGCAGCAGCCAGTAGAAGGGAGAGGGAGGGCAGACCCCAGTGGGGGGAGACCTGTGAGCACCACACAGGTAAGTGACGGCTGCACCTCACTGACCCACCTGCACCCCCCAGGAGCAGTGGACCGCCGCCCTCCCACCACAACCACCACCACCGTCATTTCCCGGCACCTCTGCTCGCTGTGGCTGCCACCATCGTGTACATCATGTACACCAACAGCCACAAGGTGCATTGCTGACGCTCTCACACTAACCCCGCTAACCACCTCGCTAGCCTCCTCGCTAATGAAACCACCTGCAGCCCTCGCCATGTCACAACACAACACCATGCACAATGGCTGCGACGGCACCCACGAGCAACAAGGTACTTGCAAGCACCGTCGCTGCCCTCCTCACTAACCATTCACCTGCAGCCCCCACCATTCGCGGTCCTGTGACCCCTGCCACGTCATGACACCATGCACAGAGCAACGACAGCCACCACATGCAACGATGATGGCCACCACACGTAACGACGACAGACACCTGGCATCGCCTGACTGCCACATGCGGGTACCGCCACCCTCACCTGATGCCCAATGTCGCCTGTGCACCCTGACGCGGGAAGCTGCCCACATGACCACATGCAGTACCTCGACCCCATCACTACATCCCCGACCCCGCCTGCACAACCGCCCGCACCACCACACGCAGTACTGCAACCCCCGTCACGGTACTGACAGACGCAGGACCCAACGTCATCCACCCACCTCGGCGCTGACCCACACCTACTGACCCATGTGCCAGCCCCATGCCGCCCACTAACCCACGCCTACTGACCCTTACCCACCAGTTCAACAATGCAGGTCCTGCATGTGCCAGCCCCATGCCACCTGCGTGCCACAAAGGCGGTGGGGCAATATTGATTATTGTTTTTTAAGTTATATAATATATTATTAGCTAGTAACTTGTATTAGTTAGGTTTTCTGAATACAATACCTGATAGATCAACTGTTATATTGTCAACTTCTGTCAGTGTGATAAACCTTGAGTTCAATTGTGTGGGGTTGACATTTTTTTCAATTTTTGATGTAAGTCCACCTGGACTATAGTCTGACTGGATTCTGACAGGAGTCCAGTGAAGTCCAGTGGAGTCTGAGCGGAGTCCGGTGGAGTCCGAGTGGAGTCCAGTGGAGTCCAGTGGAGTCCAGTAGAGTAAATATAGAGTCCACCGGAGTCCACTGGACTCCGAGCAGACAAGGGGGAGTGTAAAGTATTGCAATTCTTACCCAATTTGGATGTTCCAGGGGAAGAAATGATGGGGATCAAAGCTGGTAACACATTGAGAAGGTTGGCAGAGACCGGTTTCAACCAGATAAAAGACCAGTTGAGGACTGGTCTTTGTACAAACTGGTTTAAACCAGTTGCAGTCGGTTTTTTCCGGTTTTTTCGGTTCTGGTTTTTTGACCATTCCTGAGAATAGGCAACCGGTCTGGTCGTTGGTTGCCTAGTTTGGAGGCCGAAAACCGGACCCGACCGGACTTTCAAACACTATCAGGAAGGCCCTGAAGGCATGATCTCAAGCCATCAGGTCTGCCCTGGAGTGCTACAATGCCGCCACTGCTCTGATATCCCCACCATGTCCTTCCCTTTCTTGGGATCAAGTTGTTGAATATGCAGCCATTACAGCTAATATTACACATGATACACTATCAGTTGACAGACTGTATGATGCACCCAGACTGTACACTAACTACCTTCTATATATGGTACTTAAAAAAGTGGAATAAAAGCCTGCTAGCTGGTTATCCTAATAAAAACATATAATAGTTTTCTCCATCATTGCAGGATGGAGAAAAACATTCTGAACTGTACAAACCTCTGGAAACATATTTATGTATGTCATAGAATTAGTTGCAGTTGCAGTCCCTCTGATTGGGATAAGTTTTGTGACCAATTAAGACCAGTTGTGACCAGTTGCAACCGTTCAAACACTGTGTACCTATCTCCCCCTCAAAATTGGTCCCTGGAACATCAAAATTGGTGAAGAACTGACTCATACTGTCAAAATGGTGTAATAGTACCCTCTGTATTGTTTTGACCATATCTCTGTCAATTCTCACCCTGTTTAAAATGTACCAGACTGTGAATGTAGATATAAAGTATATGCACATGCTACAATGTTGTACAATATGTATATCATGCCAGTTGCAACCAGTCTTTTTTGATCTTGCAACTGCTAGAGACTGGTCCCTCTGGTCTCTAGCAGTCACAAGTATCTGGGACTTGCAGTGACCAGTCGCAGTTCCGGTTCCTCAAAAAATGGGAAAAAAACCAGACAGGACTGGACTTTAAAACACTAGACACAGATGTAAGCAAGTTGTCTTGTATTACATTATATAGTGCATTATATGGCAATGCCATTTGGCATTGCCAAATAGATTAACTTAATGAAACAAAATGGTATAAACTGTTGTGATTTCAAGGGTAAGGTTGTAGCTGTTCACACTGGTTGTTAGACCTTTGGGTACAATCTCATGAGGAGATTGGCTCATACTTTATTGTATATATACCTTTCTAAATATCATACTGGAATGTTCTACGCTATACTACTTCTCTCTTCAATGTTCAGTGCATCAGTCAGTGTTGGCATCAGGAGCCGGATATTGCTGGATTACCATATCGGGTATCCTGCCAACATAAACCCCTACTGGTGATTGCACCATTATACATTATGTCCAGTTTGCATTGCGACAGATAAGTAAATTTCTTAGAGCTACACATACTATATCCTCATGACAACTAAAGAAAGTTGACAAAAGATATTAAACAACCATTCCAACATTCAAGGAAAGATTGTAGCCCAGCTGGTACCAAGACATCTAGAATCAAGGATGACATGGGTAGTGGGCTGAGAAGAAATAATTAATCTAGTGCTTGGTGTATAAACTGCTAAACACATCTCTTCTGGCAGCCACAGCAATAAATGTTGAGATTGTGAAGAGATCCAACCTGTATAGTGGTCAAATGACCATAAATGAATGTCAAGAGCATTTTCATGGGTCTTTATGATCAATGATTTGTCACTATTGCCTGCCA
The DNA here is from genome assembly GCA_018858115.1 of Tephrocybe rancida. Lineage (NCBI taxonomy): Eukaryota > Fungi > Basidiomycota > Agaricomycetes > Agaricales > Lyophyllaceae > Tephrocybe > Tephrocybe rancida. The sequence continues at coordinate 3,099 of JABCKT010000354.1, forward strand.
CAAACAGCTCTGAATATGTGTGCTCCTTGAGCTCTTTGGCAAGGTCTCCAGTAAATGCATCCCAGATACGGACTGATTTATCATCACTTCCAGACACCACATGTTTCCCATCTGGAGAGAATGCCACAGACAGCACTGAATCTGTGTGGCCCTTAAGCTCCTTGACAAGGTCTCCAGTCAGTGCATCCCAGATGCACACTGATTTGTCATAGCTTCCAGACACTACCTGTTTCCCATCTGGAGAGAATGCCACAGACAGCACCAAATCTGTATGCCCATTAAGCTCCTTGACAAGTCCCCCAGTCAATGCATCCCAGATGCACACTGATTTGTCAAAGCTTCCAGACACTACCTGTTTTCCATCTGAAGAGAATCCCACAGACCACACTGAATCTGTATGCCCATTGAGCTGCTTGACAAGGTCTCCAGTCAATGCATTCCAGATGCACACTGATCTGTCATTGCTTCCAGACACCACCTGCTTCCCATCTGGAGAGAATGCCACAGACCGCACTGAATCTGTGTGCCCATTGAGCTCTTTGACATGGTCTCCAGTTAATGCATCCCAGATGCGCACTGATCTGTCAACACTTCCTGACACCACCTGTTTCCCATCTGGAGAGAATGCTACAGACCGCAATGAATATGTGTGCCCCTTGAGCTCCTTGACAAGGTCTCCAGTCAATATATCCCAGATGCACACTGATTTGTCACAGCTTCCAGACACCACCTGTTTCCCATCTGGAGAGAATGCTACAGACCGCACCCAATCTGTGTGCCCATTGAACTCCTTGATAAGGTCTCCAGTCAATGCATTCCAAATGCACACTGATTTGTCATTGCTTCCAGACACTACCTGTTTTCCATCTGGAGAGAATCCCACAGACCACACTGAATCTGTATGCCCATTGAGCTCCTTGACAAAGTCTCCAGTCAATGCATCCCAGATGCGCAGTGATCCATCATCACTTCCAGACACTACCTGTTTCCCATCTGGAGAGAATGACACAGACTGCACTGAATCTGTGTGCCCCTTGAGCTCTTTGATAAGGTCTCCAGTCAATGCATCCCAGATGCGCACTGATTCATCATCACTTCCAGACACCACCTGTTTCCCATCTGGAGAGAATGCCACAGATAGCACTGAATATGCATGCCCTTTGAGCTCCTTGACAAGGTCTCCAGTCAATGCATTCCAGATGCACACTGATTCATCATCACTTCCAGACACCACCTGTTTCCCATCTGGAGAGAATGCCACAGACAGCACCAAATCTGTGTGCCCATTAAGCTCCTTGACAAGCCCTCCAGTCAATGCATCCCAGATGTGCACTGATTTGTCATAGCCTCCAGACACCACCTGTTTCCCATCTGGAGAGAATGCCACAGATCGCACTGAATCTGTGTGCTTATTGAGCTCCTTGACAAGGTCTCCAGTCAATGCATTCCAGATGCGCACTGATTTGTCATAGCTTCCAGACACTACCTGTTTCCCATCTGGAGAGAATGCCACAGATCGCACTGAATCTGTGTGCCCCATGAGCTCCTTGTCAAGATCTCCAGTCAGTGCATTCCACATGCGCACTGATTTGTCATGGCTTCCAGACACCACCTGTTTCCCATCTGGAGAGAATGCCACAGACCACACCAAATCTGTGTGGCCCTTGAGCTCCTTGATGAGGTCCCCAGACAATGCATCCCATATGCACACTAATCTGTTACGCCCTCCTGACACTACCTGCTTGCCATTAGGTGAAACACCTATGTCATAAACTAGGCCTGCTGTCTGAATAGTCAACAGATGTGATGACATATATGTTGCAGTGACTTTTGGAATGCAACAAAATTGTGGCTGCCAAATCTTTGCAATTTCTGACTTGGGATTCCAACAGCTCAATGCAGATACATATAAGTGGGGGGTGTATTGTGATGCAGGGCCACTAAAAAAGAACTGGCAGAATTTCAATGCCTCCTCCCATAAACTCAAAGTCTTTGGAGTGCACTGCAAAATTTACTATATTAGTAAATGCATATATGAAGACTTGGGTTGCAATGACTCACTTTATCTATCCATGCTTTCAACATGTCAAGTCTTTGCATGCACTCCCTCCTTGCATTCAGCAAATTGACTACTTCTACCCAAAACAATAACAGTTCTTTAACAAACTGTTGTGGTTTATTCTGGAGTGTCTCTTCTGGGTCTGAGGTTGAATTTAGATGTGCCATCCACTTTAGAGCAGCATATTTCAATGAACTATCAATGTTGACTTTAATGTGCTTTTCTAAGTCTGGAATATCAGCATCCTTCACAAAGGATGATTCAAGCCCACAGATATTAAAGCAGAGCTGCCCCTCCATTATTTCATAGCACCTCTTGGCAAGCAATCCATGATACAGGCCAACATCACAATGAGGATTGAATGCTATTTCAGCAGCTTTGGGAGTTTGGTGAATATAATCTGCAAAGGAGGCATGATAGGTGTAGATCATTCCATCATGTGCCTTGTACATTACAGGGTGGAGCTTTTTAAGAACTAGTGCAACAACTTCTACTGTTGTCTTTGTAAGCTGAGCTACAACTATATCTGAAATTGGATGCATTGCACATAGAATGGTATGTAGAACTTGAAGCCGAGGAGTTTGAACACTGCTATTAGGATGGCTGACAGCATCCTTGACAATTTGAGCATACAAGGCATCCAAATGGACATTGTTGCCCAAATGATCAATAATCTCTTGTAAAACCACTACTTGTTCATCTACAGTAGTATCATTTGCCTTGACTATTTTGACAGCAGTTGCAGCAAAGATAAACAGTCCATTGGAGAGCTTTATCAGCTTTTTGATAAGCTTGTGATAAGCTGCACAGGAATGCAAACCAGACATGCTCTCTGCTAGATACAATCCAATGTCATCCTGGACAATCTGCTTTTGAATATCCTGCAAATGAAGAACTGTTCCCTGAGGGAGAGTACTACAAAAATTGGATATCTCTTCATCCTCCCTGCTTGTAACAAAAAGCTTCAATCCACTCAGCCTTGTAGCTCCAACTGCACAAAGCAGATGCTTTAAAAACACAGGGCCACTCTGATTCTCATCCAGAGCATCAATGACAATGATAAGAGGAGGAAGGCCTAAACGTTCAGACACACTAGCTTTCCAGGGCTGTATGAGCATCTGTATTAATTGAATGTACAAAGTGGCATGAGCCATCTCTGAATCCTTTTCAAGAACCTCTGCTAAACAAGCTGCATATGAAGAAGAGTGATCACAGAGCCTCCGACAAAGAGTTGGTACAAGTAGACCACTCTCTCCACTGTCAAGCTGGCGAGAGCAAAAGTAGGACACTAAAGGCAACTTAAAGATATTGCCAAGGCCATGGTACATGGACCAGTTGGCATCTCCATCATTGTACCTGTCATCAACAAGCTCACAAATAGTCTTAGCAACAGTAGTCTTTCCTATGCCTGCTGGGCCAGTAAGCCAGTAGACAGGTTCACCATCTGGCTGTTGTAGCCAAGACAGAATACCCTTAAGGACATCAACTCGGGTACCTGGAGTACAAGCCCTTCGGTCAACAGTGTCTGACTGAATATGTGCTCTATGTGCTGCTGTGTTAGAAGTTGGCAACCTGTGCAACTCAATTCTCTGACTCAAGGTTAATACTTGTTACTACTCTTTTATTTTAAAAAGTGAATTACCTGTTGGATGGTGCTTGTATCATGCTCAATTGCCACTAAGAAAGCAACCTGTAGTTGCTAATTAGTGCTAGGTGAATGATAAGATTGATGATATACTTACTTTGAATTGCTCAAGAGATTCACTGATATTCTTGTAAACATCCAGAAGAGTAGTTGCATCCTTTGGCCCCTGAAGCACACGCCTGAAGAGACCATGTGACTGCATCTCCCAAACCTTCTCCAACTCAGTTTGCACTGTGCTGAGAGTAGAATGAGCATACAACACAGGTAAGGGAGGGGGGTGTTACATACATTGCAAAAGTCATAAGATTGTTTCCCTTGCCAAAGTCACCCTTACGATCCTCGAGGCGCTTTGCAGATGCCTCGAGGATTGGCAGTAATCCTCGGATATAGGCCATTGTGCTTTTCATGTCTTCTGAGTTGCCACTCACAGTCTATGACTGTTTTGTTACCACTTGTCTCCTCAGGTATGTAAGTGGGCATACATTTGCCAGATCAATAGCAGCCATGACACCACCGAGTGCGGCCTTGAGGAACGGGTTCCAATCAGAAGCCTCCTTGGCAACCTTCAGCACTGTCAAACAGCCATCCAAGGCCACATTCACGCCTTCTGTGGGATGATTGACAGTTAGGACATGCACCTCAAGATACAATCCTTTCAACTTGCTCTGAGCCTGAGGAACATTGGGCCCAGGTAGGCCAGATTGATCAATGTTCGTCAAGGATACAGGATTCATGGCTGCAGGCAGTCAATGAGTAACGATAAACGAAAGATATGTATACTTACCAGGAGCCTTCTGTGATACAACAAGGCTGGGAACTGCAGTCGGGGAGCTGTGTTGATTGACGTTGATTGGTGACGTGGGAGCTGCGGCTGTATATCCTGTTAGCACTCGGCAAGGAAAGGTGATGAGTGGGCATGTGTACCGGCTGGGGCCACGGAGCCGCGTTGATCAACGCTCATCGCCGATGTAGGACCCGCAGCTGTATAGACGTGAGTGCTCAACAATCAAGAGTGAATAAGGCATACATACCAGCTGGGGTCACGGGACTGCCTTGATCGATGTTCATCGCTGACGCGGTACCCGCTGGATAGAATGTGAGCGTTGGCAAGCAAAGGAGAAGCATGAAGCATGCGCACCAGTCACGACTTGAGCACTTGCAAAGGCTCTGGGGACCGCAGGAGCTGTGACAAGACCTGGAGTCTGTCGGTGAATGATGATGAGCACAGAGTGTGGAGGCTTACCGAGAACGTTAGCCGCGGGCTGAGCAGCAGATGCACCAGGTGCTGGGGAAGCCAGTTGAAGTTGGGTCTCTATGATAGACGAAACTGCCTTGAAGTACGCTTACCGGCCAAATTCTCCACTAATTGAGCAGCAGGAGTGCTGGGGGTGGAGCTACTCTTGCTGAACTTGGAACCTTTGAACGGAGCGAGGAGGTGGTTAGACAACGATGGCTTTTCATTGGCTACACTGGATGCTGGGAAAGGCCAATCGAGCATTGTTTAATGACAAAATGAAACTGTCTTGACACTTACCAGTCCGAATCTCCATCAATTGGGTAGTAGGAGTGCTCGAAGCAGAGCTACTCTTTGTGGACTTGGGACCTTTGACTCGATCGAGGAAGCGCTTGCCGAGAGATAGCTTTTTTCCATCAGGGGAAGGCGCGATAGGGTCATTGTCCGCGGGAGGCATGTTTCTGGTAGTTGCCGTTGATTTCAACAGTTTCAGGGGTTTACACAAGATGATAGCTTGAGTGAAGATGAGTCCACACCAGGCGCCAATTCTGACTGGAGGCTCGCACGCACTGGCACGGGCTTTCGGAGCTCGGATCTGCCTTGTCCTCGATGTTAGCATCTCTCACCTTTCCCTCCGATACTCTCACGAACGCGATTATGCACGGCCCAATGCTTTTCACGCGGATGCTAGCCAGCGCAAGTCGGCGGGGTTTTACGTTGCGACTCGCCGCAGAAGTTTGGATATGAGACCTTGCTGGAGCTTGCCGGTTCCAGATCTCATGCTACACTCAATGAATTTGCTGGGGCAGATCTAGATACGAAGGCCTTCACATTTACGGGAGTACTGTTCGGCCAGGGTTTTTGGAGCGTAACCTACTAGATTAGAGAGTATTTGCAACACCATTTTTCGCCTCTTTTACTTACTTTCAATGTAAGCGAATACAAGTGAAAAATCTTGGCGGCTGATCGCCGCAGTGCCGTGCATAGATGAACATAAAAAAGGTTACTCCCCAAGTCAATGGTGAGCTTCAAAAACCCGATAAGGCTGTGTTCGACGACAGCTTCAAGCTGCCTCCCTTTTTCCCGCCACTTCAAGGAGGGACGGAGAGCGTACAACAGAGGAAAGGAGGGGAAGTAGCCATCACCGGCTGTCCATCGGTTGTTTCCAAATTCTAGTTGATGGGGAACGAGCGTAAATGAAAATGGCGAAAACCGGTGTTGCAAATACTCTCTATTGTCAAGGCCCTGCCTCGTTGAGTCTAAAAGACAAAAGTGTGCACTTGAATTTCCCAGCATCCCTTTCTGCCCTTTCCAGGCTTTCCTGCTCATGACGTCAAACAGCAAAAAACAAGTCATGTCGAGTGACGCAGCCATTCATCCAACATTATCGGTCCTCAGGCCTCAGGCCTCAAGCGTAGCTGCGGCTCGCCGTCTCCCTACCAGGTGTCCATACTTACGACCAACACATTCTCTACAGGCCTAGGCACCGCAAAACATCCGCCCTAAGCGTACTGATACCTCCCTCGTCTGAACCGTTGCCTTTGTCAGGTATGGGGATCTCGAGACGTTCCTGAACAGCTCCGGAGGGCATTGTCATTGGTTTGGAGAAGTTGGGGATCTTGGAAGGTGTGGGCAAGGGATACAGGACATATCGGCTCTGCGAGGGTGCAGTCAGGTTTGTTTAGATGCTAATCGAGTTCAGCTGTTATTACAAGATTTATTCTTGACGTGCTTCCCCCCCCCTCACAGAACGAGAATTTGCCACGGGGCGTTGTCTTATTCACAGTAGTCTTTCCTAGCGCAGGTGGCTGCTACTGGTGTGCATTCGAAGCCGAGTCACTGGGTTTCTTAGCCCGCACCCCTGCACAGATGCCGCAACAGCCGCAACGCTCGTACGAACGTCAAAGCCCCAGTCCGCATTATCGCTGTCTCTCGGAATGCCTCCCCTCCCACCCAACTCCGCCAAGGCCCAACAGTGACACGCCCAGCTAATACGTCCTCTCCCTGCAGCAGTACCTCAACCGTTTGTCTTTCTCTCCTCCCGGCGTCCAGCCGTTGTACCAATATCGCCTGAATATCATGTTTTCCGCCGTCCCATACCATTTCGAAATTCTCAAGGACCGATACCATAACACCTCAGCTCTTCAGCTCAATACACCACATCTACAAGCGGCCGAGCGCGCCCTCCCTTGCAGGAGAGTGGAAGGCGGACAACAACCACGTTTAGATACGCGGCCTCGGATTGTCGTTGGAACTTAGAGTGTGTCGCCTCGTGTAATCAGTCGATGAGGGAGGGCACCACAATCGTAGCGATGACAACGGCAACAGTACCACTCCCAAAACAACCCCCGTCCGTCCTCCAAGCGCAGCGATCCCCGTCCCCAGTTTGCACACACCCGATCCCACCGCACCAGCGCAACTCCATCAATCGCTCGACTTCCACTCCTCCCGAGGCTCAGCCGTCTTACCGCTCCACATACCAGCCTTTAACCGCCTACAACGCGCCCACGCCCACACCCTAGCGTGCACCGCGTCCCTTTGAACTATGACGAAATGATGCTGCTGGATCCACTCACAACAACGCAAGACTCTAGGTCTCACTGGCGATGGAGTGGGTGTTTTATCGCAGTGAAGCAAATCAGAGGGCGGTGGGTCTGTAGTGGTCAGGGAGATCTAGACGCCGTTGGATGTGTCTGGACGCTTGGTGGAGGTGGAGTTATAGATGCCAAATGTTGAGGAGCATACGTGGTGTGAGGACTCGGGAGTTCCGGCTTGGGTTGATGCACCCGAGATCAAGACACTCACCACGAACGACTTCGCCCCTCCCGAATGTGGGATGTTTGGGAACACTGGCTTGATCAGGAACCTAAATGGTAAGGTCGCAATTGGTGTTCGCAATCAATTGTTATTGACAGCTTTTTACTTCTAATAGAACAAGAAGAACAAGAACTGCCACTCACCTAGAGTTCTCGTGCCATTCCTTCGCCCCTTTAGAATGGCCCCAAGACGGCCTGTCGGCCCTACCCGGTTCACTACAGAAGATCGGCCTCTGAGGATCCAACTTTCCTTTTCCATCGTACAATATCTACATGTCGACACTACATGCCTGCAACCCTAGACGATCTCAGCGCTGGCCTCTCGAACCCCTCTGCCCCTCGCATGGTCTCTAGCCTTCCTGCCAGGAGCGGCTCGATCGGTGCCTCACAGCGAGAAGCATCCAGAATGAATTAACAGATTCTCTCTGCCCATATCGATCAAGACTTCCGGTTGAGGCATCGTCGAAGTTTAATAAATAGCTCGACAACCTAATTTGCTCCAGCACGAATCATGGCTCGCAGCCCCTCCTGCAGGAACGAGAGTCGGGTTGCATGGGTTATATTTACGAGCACTTGATATGTTATCGCTCCGTTTACAATGCATACTCAACCGATGACATCTCCAGCTTGACGGCACTATTGCTCTCGCAACGATCTCCTCAAGCCCTTGAGGGCCCCGCTCTGCAGGTCGCTGTAGGCGTACTTGGGCTGCTTAATGTCGAACCATTAATAGCCAGCACAACCTTGATCGGAGGGGAATACACCATGACCTAACATCGTCAAGACAAGGCCTAGGCTCTACACTACAATCCATGAAACGAATTTGCATGGCTGGTTGCTCGTTCGACTCGAGTGCCGGTTATCGAAGTTTTTCCTCTCAACGTGACGCCCGCGTCTTCCCTCTGACAATGAAGATACTTCTAGCTTTAAAGTAAGTAAGTATTGCTTCTTTCACCTCGTTTCTCAGACGTCTCTCACCTCAGATAACCTCGCTCGTCACTAACGGTGACTCCATCGATAGCATTGTATGTCATCTCACGTCGTACCGATCGGTCGACTCAGACTTACAGCAGGCCCCACTTCCCAGCGCATTGATCTTCTGCATGCTTGACATTGATACTCCCGATCTCGTAAGGCGTGGTCGGTGGAGACGGTGGGATGCAGAACAAATCGACGAGAGGGAATTCTACGTAGGTGCGGTATGGTTTGTTTAGATGCTGGTTGAGTTCAGCTGGTAAGCCCGAGGGCCCTACTACAAAAATGGACATCGAGTTCACATCGCTGCATATCGCCGACGACTGTGACCGCACCAACGTCTCGTCTTCCTGCCTACCCAGGTTGACTCTAGCCTTCGAGCGGCCTCCAGTCGTCCTACAGCAGCCCATTCGATTTGCACCACCAAGACACCTGTGCCGCTCGTTGTTATATGCGTGTTAGTGAGCATAGCCTGCATTCGAGATGCTGAACGCCAACAGAGCTGACCAGCTAGTGTGTATCTTCAGTCTCGCTGGCCTATCAACGTCATCATGATTTGGATCTTGATTTGCATTCGTCAATGCTGTCTCAATCACACACACATACTTATGTATCGGTAAGTTTATTTTGTATCCATAGACATGAACTTCGATCAAATAACGTGTAGGTTATATATGTCGAGGCTAAGGATTGTCAGAATGGAGAATTTTCTGCCTCGCACTTTCATGACTCAATTGGATTCAGAATCCACTTCTGAAGCGTAGCGCTACTCCACGACGCAACGCAAGGCCCACCGACCTCCAACACCTCATGATCCCAATTCAAACCCACTACAGCACCTTGCGATCCAGAGCTCTCCTGGTCCACCACGCGCATGCTATGGATAGGTCAATTCACCATCACACGTTAAACACCAGAGACTCACTAGCGTAGCGTTTCCCGCAAACTCAAGCACGCGGTTGGCTGCAGGCTCAGCCATACCATTTACCGGAAATGTTCGTGATGCGGTGGATGTAGACCAGGGTGAGGTTCCACTAGAAATGCGGACAGTCAGCTCGGAAGTTTGCTGTCATTGGATCGCTGGGATACGTACCTTTCTCTCAATCATTCCTCGGTGCTTTGAGCACTACCAGCTCCGACCTCCCTCGCCTTCCTCAGCGTGATCTTGGTGGGCGTATACCCGGTACCGCCTCTCACCTTGGGGCCCAGTGAGAAATCGAAAACATATCGACAATGACACGGGATTGTGTCGATGTTGCTGCAGTACTAGATGGTGCATTGATGCTATTCCAGAGCTAGATAGTCAGCCTTGCCCGAAGGTTCATCAAGATCTGGCATACCTCGAAGATGACCCTTCCGTGTGACAGTGCCCATTTCGAGACGACGTATATTCTCCCGCGGAACGAGGCTGATACTCGCTGTGGATGTGGATGTCTTGAGAGCCTACCACGAACCTCGAAGGCTGAGGTCCCGAGCTTCCTCCCGGTTCCGCACAATGATGCTCATCTCAAAACGGTCCGCGAAACAGTTGGCACTCGTCTCTGCGAATCTGGAGCATGAGGAAGTGTGAGGGGGCGAGGGAAGCAAAATAAGGGCGGGGCGTACCTCGATGCGCGGCTGGCTCAGGACCACCGGAATCAAAGTTGGTGGGGTAAAAAATTCTTGAGAAGAACCAAGAGGTAGGGTTGCAATGCGATTGGCGTATATTTCTAATCGTCGTGATTTGGTGATTCGGAATTCGCCTCGTTCGCCTCGAGACTCGTAGGGTGTCTTGAGACCATCACGAAGCTGAGGTCCCAGTCTTCCTCCAGGTTCGACGCAGCGATGCTCATCTCAAAACAGTTCGAGAAACGGTTGGCATTCATCTCTGCTAAGCTGGAGTGTGAGGACGAGACGAGGAAAGTGAGGGGAGGGCGGGACTGGCCTCGATGCGTGGTTCCCTCATGCACGTCCAAAAATCGCGAAGCATGCATGGCCTTGATACGATGAATGAGAGTTGATTTGGTTGAGGAGTTACGATCGAGCTTGGCAGAGTCGGAAAGACAATGGATGGTATGCGATTGTGTGTCGGTGTATCTTCCTCGTGGGTTCAATACGACGCGTAAGGAGTCTTGAGAGCACGCCACGAAGATGGAGGGTTGTCTCGATACCGTCCGCGGGAGGAATAGGCATTCCACCTGGAGCACGACGAAGGGTGAGGTCAAAGCAACGAGGGTAAGAAGACGGAAAAGAACGTACTATAATTTCGATGTGTGCCTCCTGGAGAAAACTTGACTTTACTTATTGCACCTCTCAAAGGCTCCCATCGAGTGTGTCGTCAGCAAAGTTCAGCATAGGGATGATCGTCCTGAGAATGTCCACGAGAATTGGCACTTGTCTCTCAACGTCTGGAGGGCAAGGAAGGGTGAGGAATAGCCGAGGGAAGCGAAACGAGGGCGTGCGAGCGAGCTCAATGCAAAGGAGGGAAAGCTAACTTGAGGTTGGAAAGAGCTGCCTCACGCCTTCCGCCGACTGTATCCACATTCGATCTGCGAATGAGCTCAGTAACTCCAGAGATAATACAGGAAATAGAATGGACGTACCTCAATACCTTGAACATACCATGGGTCCCGATCCACAACGAATAGTCGGAGAGGACAGATGGTGCGTATTGGGTATCTCGTTGCCTTCAAGCTTTGTTGTGGATAGCGCATCGTCGTTCGCGGGGTCGACTTTTGTGAGGCACTCATTGCCTGCAGCTTGGCAACACTACGAGAAACGACATATCCTTGATCGTAGGCTGATTCATCTTGGGATGGAGGATGGAACATTGTGAGGCAGAGTATAAGGTAGAGGAGGCTTATGAAAATACATGGCCGATGTGAGCATCGACCTTTAAAGTTCTGAGTGGTCGTGAGACGTGTTGAACGACGAATACGAAATACTCACGCGGGAGAGGTTCGATCGGTTGCCAGCGCTTACATATGTCAATGGGATGGAGGAGGAGGAACGCGATGAAGGTTCCTGGGAAAATCACACGGACGCGTCTGCATGTGACTCGACACGTCTGTCCTCTAAGCTTCATTGCAATGGACGCTGGGCGCACCTTCCTGTCCTGACACTTGGACGTGACAACATAAAACTGAATTATTCATGGAAATAGACAACCAACGGTACACCATCCACCCTTCTCAATCTCTTAAGGTATGCCCTACTCCAGCAACTACGCCAATGTGACCATCGCATCGTAACAGGTTCTGGAATCCATGCTCACTGAGTCACCCATGGCGGAGACACACTATACTCCCCGCCATCCAGCTGATAGGCGCGACCAAGGGCTTCTTCTCAGGCCCGAGTACCGCAAACCCTCCATCTTCGACCTCCTTCCCATCATTGATCGAAAGCATCCGAGTGCCAACTGTAGAAGGGTCCTATGTTGTTGGGTTTGAAGACAGCCTATCTCCGACGCCAGCAACACAGCACTCCCTCAACGATTTCCGCGCGTCGTCACTGGAAGCCGCCCCACCCGTCTCACTCGCACCTCCACTATCACCATCAACAGCAACAGGCGCTCCACCAGCAGCTGTACCTCATCCTTTCGCCTTCTTCTCGTCCTACTGCTACCACGGTATACCAGCCTCTAGCTCGAGATTTGCGCACCAGCAACACTTGGGGAGATGGGCGGGGGTATGATTTGAAGCTGAAGCAGGTCGATGATCGAGGCTTCAAAGCCAGAGGAACCCTTGGTCGTATTCGGGACGTTGCTATCACACGCGCTTGTCCAAAGCATGCTCCACGTTGTTATACTCCCCTCTGCCCTTCCTCACCCTCTACCCTTCCTTACTTCTCAGGTCGGCAAAGACAAACACGAACATGAACACGACGAGCTTAACGGTTAACGAGGGGGGGGTGATGATCGTGTGAGGGACTGGATGGGCTAACAGGCTCACAATGCCAGCGTTCTAATCTCGAGTGACCTGGTAAGAGTGTGAGGAGGCGGGGGGCCGCATGATAGTATTAATGTGGCGGTCGAAAGAGTACCGGTGCTGCGACGATGGGAGAACAAAACAACAGTGACTCAAAGGGTTTTCTCACGATTTCTCTGTTTATCAAAATATCAATTCGTAGTAGTATTATACATATAATGATGATATATATACATTGAACAATGTCAATGAATTCATGCGGCCCCCCCGATGCCTAGCCCGGGTTTCTCTGCAAGAAAATATCTCTGCTCTCCGGCAAACTCGTGGGGAACCATTGCAACGACCGACTGAATGGACTTTACATCAATCGCTCACAACAAATCTTCCTCGCAAGAACAAGACCATAGTGTTTGCTTGGAAGTTTCTAAGAGTTCGGCATGTGGTGGACCATAGCAGACGACAAAAGCAAGGTGCCGAACAACCCCACCTATTTCAGTTATAAAATAAAACTGAACTTGTCCGATTTGCCAGTGAGTATCCATGCCCTGGGAGAACTGTGATGGTAAGGTGTCAGAATACGGGGTCGAAATGATTAAGAAAGCTTTTACCTTGACATTGCTTGCCATCCGATACGATGACCTTGTTTCTTCAACCCAGGTCTATCTTACCACCTGTCCGTTTGGTAAGTGCAAGCGGCCCCAGCGCCTGACATGTAAATGAGGAACAGCTCCCGGTGCTACTCGTCGGATATACTCAACCAAAGCCGCAGTTTCAGCAGGCGTGTATTTGCTGGCGCCCCTTTGCCTTTGATGCAGCAAGACATACCCCGATCTCAACGGAATAGAGCCTTGGGGTAATTTCGGAGGATCCAGAAAGTCAGGAACAATGACCTTCAAAGTGTTGACCTGTGAGTGCAACAGGCTTCGCTGGGCGAGGTTGGCGTACAGATTTGATGGTTGTCTCAATTCTTGGACAAGGTTTCCAATTGTCCTCTCCATTGTCCATTGTGATGAGCATATGGCGGGTCCAAGTCTCAAGACTTCGGAGTCTAGTGTGGCCGAAGTTCGGTTCTGTTCGAGAACCGACCTCGATTTTGAGAACCGCGAACCGAACCGTCGCCTTGCAGCAGAACCAGAACCAGAACCAGAACCGACGGTTCAGAACCGGTTCGAACCGCGAACCATCCTCTTGCATGAAAAGCGCGCCACCAGCATGTTTTGAGCGCGTCTGAGCCTTCAAAGACGCTCTGTGTGGGGCTTCAGTTGCCTAGAAGTGAGTTATTGCTGTATATTGGTCGTCAAAGTAAATTGCAAATGACAGCTTATATTCAGACGTGATCCCGGATCGATCGGAAGGCCTCGTGGATGAAGAAAATGGCCAACTGAGTCTTTTTGGACAAGACCTACATACATCTCATCTATTTTGGCTAGTGAGAAACGTGGACTTTGACATATTCGTGAGCTTTTGAAGACACTTTCAAGCCGATTATGACCCTTCACAGCCCCCAAACGGTTCTCGGTTCGAACCGAGTTCGAACCTGTTCTCCTGCGGTTCGCAAAAATTGGGATATGCCTGAACCTCGAACCAGAACTGACGGTTCAGTTCAACGGTTCTGGTCCTGAACCGCGGTTCAGGACCGAACTTCGGCCACACTAAGACTTCCAGTGCAAGGTGTAAAAGCTGGTGAATGCTCTGTCGAACAAAGTGAACTTGATCAGAATGGCGTTGGTAGTAGACATCAGTAAAATGGAGGGCTTGTCTTTGTGATCTTTGTCTCCAGAAATGTGTCTCCGTCTCTGACAAGATGTCTTTCGGCATCTTTGTCTCTGGTGATGCGTCTCTGACGGTCTTCATCTCCTGAAATATATCTCTGTCTTTGGAATCTAATCTTTGAGTCCTTTCACATCTTTGAGATAAATTAACGTCTTTGGAGTCTTCCTCAAACCGTAGTGCAAAAAGACTTGATTACAATGAGACCAGAAATACAGAGTTACATTAATACGCTATCTCATGAGAATGATGGTCAATGTACTTGTTAACGTAGAATTCCTGAAATGCATCGAGGCTATCACTGTGAAGTAACCTTTGAGGCACGCGATCTGGCCCTGCGCGCCCAATTAAGTGAGCTCCATGTAGGATAGTATCAACATGGATCACAGACATTATACGGTCCCCACCCCGAGCACAATTGGGCTTCACTATCCACATGCCTGTATCTGGGCAGGGCTCATCTGCAATAGCAGAGAACCATGTGACGAGTGCACAAGGATACTTCCTCCTCTCATGCATAATCTCAAAGAACAAACGAACCCTTGCCACGTGCAAGCCTCTAAATCCTTTCGCGTTCTCATCTTGTTCCACAAAGATGCAGTCGTAACGTGTGGGGCCGCTACGCCATGACGAAATAGCCGTATTCTCTCTCAAAACATGCCCCCTAACCCTGCGATGTTGCTTGGCATATAAAACGTGGCAATGGCAGATGGATAAACACAAATTTTCCCGATCGCAGGTGGATACTGGGCGATGGGAACATCAACGAGAGGTATTTGAAGATCGGGGTGTTCTTGTTTGTAGAGGAACCGTGATACAAGCTCTGGGAAAGAAGGGATGTCGAAGTAAACAGCAAGCCCCTCAGCATCAAATGGAA
>JABCKT010000355.1:0-18376 GCA_018858115.1 Tephrocybe rancida
AGCGTCGACGTTCCTGGACCCTAGCGGCTTCCGGCCTCCTGGGCTCAGCCCTTCCTTCGACAACTGGGTTTTGCAATTGATGCTGTTGTACAGGACTGGTAAGCGACGTCACACGTCCCCTAAATGCGTCCTCTTGTGCTGCCTCGGTGTCCAGGTCTTGCGATAGGGGCTGTCGTGCTGGCCCGAACCGTGGATTCCCCCTAAGTTCAATTGGCCGAGGCCCAACATCTTCTATTCCCGCCAACCTATACCAACGGGCAGTCCTTGCCGGTGGAGCTGGTGTATTGCCCCAAGGGACAAAAACGCGATGTTGTGTCCACAAACAAAAGACGTAACAAAAGGCCAGGAGGAATGCGAGACACCCCACAAAGAGTAGGCCAAAGAACTTTACAAAGTTCCATGTTGACGTTTCATTGTTTTGGGAAATAGACAACATGTTACGGTGAACTGCAGGATGATACATGGCAGTGGTTGTCATTGGTGGTCAAGACACATTGGACGCTAGTTCCTGGGATGAAAAGTCTAGACAAATTTGCCCCAGAATGGAACCCCTGGTCCGACCAGCCCGATGTCACGTGTTTTAGATGTGTTGCATCAATGGCAGGGATGGAGATACTATCTGGGTGGTTGTCGTGTATGTCACGTGACAATTGTTGAGCATGCCAAGGAGTGTGGGGCGGGCGCGTAGCCTGGTGAGGAACTCATCACCGGAACATCCAAATCGGATGAATAATGACTAAGTTATGTGTTAACGAAGGGTTTCTGTTGTTTTAAGTATATCTCATTCAATTCTTATCCGTTTTAGGAACTTGCTAGCTCAGATTCATCGTTTTATCAATGGGAAACCGGTCCCAACCGATAGAAAGACCAGTCTTAACTGGTTTGAGCTAGAACTGGTCCTGGTCTGGTTTTTTTGCTTTTTTGAATTCTGTTAACTGGTTACGGTCCTGGTCTTTTGAATTTTGATGAAAAACCGGACCAAGACTGGACTTTCGAACACTAGGTTTGGGGCTCATTTGGGGTGATGATGTGGCAGCATGTGGGGCATGCACTGGCATCGCGTGGTCGGAAATGGTGTCAGTGGGGCTGCGCGCTGTTGGTGCAACATTCAGGCGTGGGGGCCAGGTGTGTTGTGGTGATGTGGCAGTGGTTGGGGGTGTGCCATTGGTGCTGCTGCTGTCAAAATGTTAGTGGGGGGGGTGGGGTGTCGACGGCTCACCTTGTGGCTCTCCCCCACCCAGGGTCTGCCATTCCTGGCCCCCTTGTTGCCCCTCCTGTCCTTGTCGGGGTCACTTGTGGTTGCTGTGATGTGTTGGGCTGGTAGTGGGTGTGAGGCAGCGGCAGGGATGGTTGGGTGGTGGTTGGGGAACAGAGTGATGGTGGTGGTGGGAGTGTAACCATGAAACAAACAAATTTGATTGCTGACGAACAAATTTGTTTGTTGATGGTGGCTGTGGTGGTCATGAGGTAATGAGATCGAGTATAGTTGTTCACACCATAACAGCCAGCTGGTGCAGTGGATAATTATGCCAACTTGTTGCTTAGTCATCACTTCCGGGAGACTCTGCATTTAATTCTGCATCGTTTTATATATATTGTATTAAAATATAATTGAGGGTGGCCTGAGTCCTAGGACTCCTAGGACTCTGATCAGAAAAAAATGATCATACTCTGATTGGAGTCCCAGTCTGATCCAATGTCTGATTGGACTTTTGTGGCTGTACATTGGACTCGGACTGGAAAAATCAATGGATTCTCTTGTATAGAGTCCTATCTGGTTGTCCAATCGGAGTCCTAGGACTCCTAGGAGTCTGATCAGACTCCGATAGGAATTGGTGGGGGAGTGTAAAGACCTCCAATGACCCTCTGTAAGCGAGCTTCATGAGCCCTCCCCCTGTTCTCAAGGCCCTGACATTAGCTAGCTCTCTTGCAGTCACAGAAGGAGGGCACAGGTTTGCAGAACCCAAGGCTCTAGCAAGCTCCCTGTGCATCTCTCACACTGTTGCTCGATGGGCAAAGGCCACTGGACTCCTGACTGCTGGAGTGTATGCTCTCAAAGACCACAAAGCTGAGCTTGAAGGTGCTGTCAAAGATGAAATTGTGCCAGTTCAAGTTCCTGAGTTGGTCTTGGATGTTAGTGAGAAGGTATTGGTAGTGAGTTCATCCATTGCATCACTCTGATGTGTTGCTGATGCTGGATAGTCTTCTACTTCTGAAGAGACCCCTGGAGGACTGTTCCTTGCTCTGAAGAGAGACCAACATCACCATCCTGGGTGGCATCATATTCTATCAGCATTCAAGGCAGCCCAGCTCAAGAATGCTCAAACCCTCTTGATGACATTGCAATCCCCGAAACCAGCCTAACGGAACTGGAACATACTAAACTCAAATCTATGTCAGAGCCTACGGCTGTCGAACAATTCAAAGTACTTGTCACTGAGACTTAAAACATTGTCAGGGTTGAATCTCAAGAACTTGCAGTTCTTGATGTGGTAAGTCTTGCAATATCAAGTCAAACTCAGTATCAGTAGCTCATCTTTCCTCTTTTCATCAGGTGGCTCCTACTGTTGAAGATAGCAAGGTCAAAGTTTCAGCTGAAGACATTGTTGAGGATAGTGCGACCAATGACACTCCTGTGATTGCCCCTTCCCTTGTGGTTGAGAATACCGAGATGATTTTCATCAGCAAGGTGCCAGTTTTGTCAGTGATCTTACAAAACATTTCCAGGATGGCGTGCCTATGTTAGTTCCAGAACACGACAATCAGGAGCCTCCCAAAAGCCCATGGACTGTGAGCTACTCTGTAACAACCCAATGGACCATATCAGCATCGGATGAAGCAGAACTGAACAACCTGGAACCACTTTCCCAACCAGCGAACATCGAAGCCACTCAGGCCAAGGATGCAGTCTCTCAGGGTGCTCTTCCTGATAACAAACCTGAAGACGATGTCCCATCTGTAACAGCTGAAGCTGCAGAAGTGACCATCAATACTGCAGCAGTGTTCCCTAATGTTTTGAGCACCATCAAGGATTCAAAGAAATCAAAGTAAGTTGCCATTCATGCAGGTTGCTGCAATATTGACGGTTTCCCACAGATCTTCTAACCTTTGTCGCACTACTCTGGAAGAGAATGCAACCTCTGAGGGTTCCTTGGCCTCACCCGACCCACCATCTCCAGTTACAGGCTGTTCCCAATTGCAATTGATGACCTATTCATACTTCTTCCCTGGCGGTTGGTTCTCACCAACCAAGACCGTCAACGAGACCTGAGCGTCTTTGGACATTGCGCAAGGAGGGTTCACTGCTGCAAAACTTGCAGCTATAAACAACCCCTCCATTGATGAAGGCCCAGTAGTTGAAACACCTATGTCCACTCAGACCATAAACAAAGAGCCCCAGTCTGCAACAAGCGAGGAGAAGAGGAGGTGGTGTGTCATTGTGTGAATGAAAAAAGAACAATTTCTGCTCATCTATCTATCCAATCTCTCCTCACCCCCACCCACGACCTTTCATAATCTGATTCATAACTACTATTTATGTCATAACTTAAAGGTGAGTCTCTTTCTGATAGTATTGTGCATTGTTAACCTTCATTGCACATCCACTAGATCCAGACTTCAATGCACCGGTGCACACATCACACTGCGCAGGCCCTGAGTGTCGGCGATGGCCTCCTGCTGAACCCATCCCCAGAACTGAACTCTACTATCTCAAAAGATGACAGTATCAAAGGTCCCCGGTCTGATACTAAATGTGAAAAAGTGGTAGAAAATCCACAAATACTGGAGATTGACCTCAGTACCTGGACGGTCTTCGCCTGAGCAAGCTAAGCAATACTACTTGGAGGACTGGGAACACTTCTTGCATGACCCTCATGGTGCGCATTTTCATGGTGTTTGATACAGCATAAAACATCAATCTTGTGCAACATCAACTTCTATGGGAACTATGCAGAAGATATGAAGGGGAAGAGGAACTCAAAAAATACATGGAGCCATCAATTATTTGTGGGTGATGTTTCATTGATACTGTATAGATAACTTGTATGTTTGGGACCAACTTTATCAAAAACTTCCTCACAGAGGCACACGTGGACAACAGGGTACATGGCCAGGATGTAGATGACAAAGGTGATGCTGGAAGCTGTTGTCTTGCAGAACCACAGGATCTGTAGACATTAGCTCACAGTTGGATGCATGCAAAGCTAAACACATACCAGATGAAAGGCTAATGAGATGATCAATAAGTATAGCACCCTCCTCAACATGTGATTCAGTCTGCTTCTTTTCCAATACCAACTTGGGAGTGGTGTTCCTCTTCACCATAGCTCGTTGAATGAAGGGATTGAGGTATGCCCTGATGATCAACATCGGCTTCTTCATCTTGTCCTCAAAGATCTCGGTGAGCAGCCAGATCCATCCATAATGCTCACAGCTAGAAATAATCTCCTGGGCCTCGAGGAAGGTTGCAGCAAACTTGTATGGAATATTGAGCACATTGTTCAACCATGACAATGATTACTTCCTATTACAAATGACTGTAAACATTTAATCATCCTTGCCACAACTTCCTTTGCATCACCTCACCACTTCTTCAGCCTCGGTAACATCATTTGCCCATGACTGCTGGTTGGTATCTGGCTCTGCTCCTTCAAATATTTGCCTAACAAATTACACAGAAATTTACACCCTTAGTATCAGTTCACAAACACCATGGACGAACATCACATTCAAAGCAAATATCCGAGCTATGCTTGGCGAAAGCTCCAGTGGTGACATGGCTCAACTTACAGGTACATTTATCTAATGTAACTCAGACTCAGCTCAAAATTGTGTTCATCCAGGCGATGTTGAGGTTAATACCAGGTACACTAAGGCAAAACTCGACATCTCCCCCGCATTTGTCCGCTCTGCTCAACCAACAGGTAACAATGTGCTAGTATCTGCAATTCGTGCTCACTGATTCATGATCCAGTATCCTCCATCATCTAAATCAAACCCACCATCTCTGTGTCCCTAATTATCTTGTCCTCCCCCAATTAAAAGCTCACTGTATGTCAATTAATCGGTCAGTCAATTGGTGCTTTTGTGTGTTCCTAAACTCATACTCTTCTGAAGTCACCTTCTTGCCATCATCCCACTTCGCTTTTCTTGTCCTAATCACCTCAATGTTCCCCCAATACAACTCTCCATGTTGACAAGTGTACATTACTCTTGTGAACCCAGCTTCTTGCCATCATCCCATTTTGTTTTTCTTGTCCTAATCATCTCAATATTTCCCTGGAATACAACTCTCTACATTGACGAGATACCCATTGACAAATGTATATACCCACTTAATGTATATAGTATACAGTAATCCAGCTGCTTGGTATCTTGTACTTGCACAAGTTCACTCCACAAAAGACATTGTTCATTAGTGTAAGCCATTTTCCTTTTGAATCATTTATCTTGTGGCTGTAGCCAGTTTGACCACAAGGTATGGGCTCGAGATTGAGTGAGTACACATGGCTGCTTGTCAGCACATACTGGTAGTATGGATTGTCATACTGCGACCACATGAATGTGCCAGGCAAGATGATGTGCATTGTTGTCATGCATGCTGAGTGCCACGCTGAGTGCGCAATAGCTGTTTCTTATAGTTTTTCTCAAGAAACATTCCAACTATTTCTAATTCCTGTTACTTGAAAAACATGAAAGGTTTATCTAATTTGTCTTCATTTGGAAACACAAAGCAATTTTCATGAGAAACATGAGAAAGAAAAATGACAAAGATTAGTCGAGAAACAGGTGTTGAAACATGTCATGTTTTTCTTGAGAAATAGCCAAGAAACATTTATCATGTTTCTTGACTGTTTTTTTGAGAAACATCAAAGAAAAACTTATAATATAATCTGAGAAACAGACTGCATACATCTTAAGTTTTTCTTGTATGTTTCTCAGTTTCTATTTATAATATATTTCAGGAAAACAGATCAGAAACCCTACAACATGTTTCTAACACATGTTTCTATAGAAAAACACCAGACACCCTGCAGTGTGAGTACTCATGAGTTTTAGGGACTCGTGCTATGCCTTAGTTCAAGGTGAACATCAATTGTGTCACCTTTCATCATGACACTCAAGTGCTTGCATGGGTGGCAGCAAAGCAGGATGTCAGCTGGAAACCATTTGAGGAGAACCAGCATCCCCCCCCCACATCACAATCTAGTATACCTTGGCTGGTGTGTAATGGTGATTAGAAAAAGTGTATTCAAGGGTTATGAGGGTATCATTTGAGAGATCCTTGAAGATGATGAAGTTTGCGTCAAGCTCTCTGCTGCCCTCAAGCACAAGACCTTTCACCTTTCACAATTATCTAACTTGTAGGTCTTATAGTCATTTGTATAGATTTTTACTGACACACTTAATTAGGAACAATGACAATCACAAACCCCTTATGTACAAGTACCATTCCAAAGTGTTCCAGTCTGACATGCCTCTGCCTGCCCAACCAGCCCTTATACCACAGTTTTTGGTTCCTCTCACTCCCTCAACACCACTCCCTGTGGGATCAAGCACAAGTATGGGCCCTGCATGGAATTCTTTGTCGAGGATGCCAAACCTGTGTATGGAATTTTGTAGGTTAATTGTTACTCCAGTTGTGCTATACCTGATCTGATTCCTGTAGCCTGCAACCCTTACATGGACCATTGGTGCGTCAACCAAACATGCAAAGTTAAAGTTTGTATACATAATATGAAACCTATCCTTTGTGATCCAGGGTGGAAGGGTGGAGAGTATGAGGGTAAAAAGTGGCTTTGGAAGGCATCTGACATGATGGAGCCTGGCATTGCTTGGGTTCAGATCTTAGTGCCACCCATGACAATATGCATACCCAGAATGTAAGTGACACCCCTGCAACCGACCCAGCCACAAGAAGTTGTCATTATTGATGATAACAGGAATCTATTGTGTTGGTGCATTTACCTGGTTTTGCATGTGTCGGCCAATGGCTCATCTTGCGATGTTTGGGAAAAGGCTTCTTCAGACAAAAAGTCCTTTATTACACTACCCACAAATATTTTAGCTGTTATAGTATGGAGACATTTTATTAAAGTTTTTATAATCATAACTTCCTTTCATCGTAACTGCCCTACCTGAGAGGGTAGGGCTGCAGAGTGATCTTGAGATGAAGAAGGCATTCTGTGCTATATATGGGTAGGTATGTGGGGCTTAGATTCCTCTATTTTCTCCCTGACACTCTACATTAGTAATCCCACTGTGACCCTATCTTCTGCCTCCATTACATGTATGTGCAGAATGAATTCACCAATTTACTAAACTGACAGGCTCGGCTAGCTCCTCCCTGACATTCCAGACTAATAACACCACTGTAATTCATATCTTCCTTGGTTTAACACTACCATGAGCCTTATCCTACTTATCTTTATGTAGGGTATTCTCTCCCTGACAATTCCACACTAAAACACCTGTAACCACTACCCTGAAGCTATACCCTGGGCAGTTGCCCTGATGGCCCAACACATCACACTGGGCAGTTGCCTGGAACCCTTTTAAGGCAATATATTACTTATATTTAACTCTTTGAAATCCAGGATATGTCTACTTTAGGCAACAGTGCTCAAGAAATACTGTGCACTGGCTGGAATCGAACACACAGACTCCTGGATGGATGCACATGCATCTAAAACTTTAGCATGATAAACTGTTAGGCTACAGATCCATTATACTTCGTATCATTAACATTATGTCCCCATTTCGTGTGGTCATCTTTGTACTCGTGTAGCTCTATTGACTTTGACTTCTTTTCTGGTTTAGTTGATCTTTGGCTCCATGATCTCGTCTCCCGCCTCCATTTTCTGGAGACATCTCTATCGAGCACTGCCCTCAGGCTCGAGCACGATAATACACTACTCTTTTTGTACACCCCTGTCTCATTCAGTTTCGAATCTCTTCCGACAGTGTCGGTTGCCTCAAATGCTCACATGATATTCAACTTCGCTCATTTAATATGAACAATCCTTGCTCCCACCCTTTCCCCTCAATCCCCTTCAACTGATGTCGTCGTTCATTATAGTTGGTTTATTTGCCCTCAGCAATGCCCGCCGTATCGCCGCGCCTGACAAGACATCTGATGGCAACACTCAAGGCAACCCCCACAACCATACATTCCACTACTACTATACCTCAGCTATTCAGTGCGCCAACGACCAGGCTCTTCCTGCCGAAATTCGCATCTACAGCCCCGCAAACGACCCAGGCCATCCTGAGCTTACTGTCGCATTTGTCGCTGCGAAAGCCCATATCCCACCAAACGGAGCCACCTTATTAGACGCTTATTACATGATTCCTTTCCCTGGCAATCCTCAGCACCCTGCATATCAGGACTCCCTCCCCGATTTACTTTTTCCCTTTGTATTTGCAGTTGGCCATGTCGCTGGGTCTGACATTGAAGACAATATGCGTGTGACCTCCATCTCTGTATCTGACTATGTCTGCGATGGCACAAAAGCAACAACCATCCTGTTCGTGTCAGATTTCACTTATACATTTTGCTCATATCTGATTCTTTCCATTTCACAGGGGTGTCTATGACACAAAATCTCCTCGATGGGCAAACACACGTCCTGCTCAAAATACGACATGTATCAGTGTTTTTGGTGTGTGTGCTGGTGTCGACCACAATGGCCTTCTCCATATCAACATCGACAACATCACCCTCAGCCTTTCTGCTCAATCTCCATCTACTGGCAGCCAAAAACACGTCCAATTGTCACCTTCCTCCTCCCCATCAAAGCGCTGCAAGATCGACATCGTCAGGGATTTCACAACAACTTCTAGGTATTCATTATATACCCTTCCATCCTCAAATCACTTTATCTAACTTTGTCAATCAGCACTCCCCTTCTGCCTCCTAATTTTGCAACAGGCTCTCCATTGTGTGTTTGTTCTGAATTGTCATCTTCATTCTGATACTTACTGACTCCTCGCAGTTCATCTCTGATCCAGATGCCTGGAGAGTTACATGAACACAAACACAGCCTGCCCACACGTCACCCTCAGACTTACATGTCCATGCCTGGTGCTTCTTCATCCGCCACCGCAGGGAAGCCCTCTGTATCTGATACCACTGTTCGCTCTACTTCTCCCCCACAAATCGGCGTGGCCATCAATTCTAACACCCCTTTCGCAGTAAATTCCATTCAACGACAATCCTCTGCTTCTGCACCAAGCCCCCAACTCATGAAACCATTATCACAATTGACAGCCGACCTACTCAGCACTCAATCAATGCCATCCCCTACTGTACCTCCCTCCATTGAATCACCACTTTCGGAACTTTCAGAAGAAGAGCCCCGACCTCGACTCCGTCCCAGAAAGAAAGCTCACGGAAAGAAGTAGGATAATGTATGTTTCGTTTCTACTCAAATACCTACTTTCTATCTTGATTGATTCACGTCACATTCCTACCATGGTGATGTTGTCTATCCTCAATGTATCCTGTATCTCCTGGCCAAGTCCACCTACTTTATGCACCTTCCTCTTCTCACTTACAACGACCTGTGCCTGCCAGCCATATATTCAATATATCTATCCTTTGGTTCACTGTGAATGCAATCGTCCAAAAGGGCAATTCACTGCATTATATAAGCATTACCATTTTTGGATATGTATCAATTGTTGTTGTCCTATCTCACATCAGCTGCTAATTGAATCTTAACGAGGTATTCTATGTTAATGAGACACTCAGTCAGAATGATCTGGTGCTGAAAAAGTATAATGAATATATGAGTTGCATTTTCTGGGCAATTTCGCAGTGGAACACGGACTCATCACAATTCAAACTCCGTTTCAACGGCGCCCAGGACTGGCGGTGCGTTTCGAAAACGTACATCTTGATTTCGCCACTGCTCCAATGAATACATGACTACACCTCACCTCAGACCTTGCTTATTCACATCCTCTAATCAATGGTCCACCGCCACCCTGCTCCAAGGTCATGACATGTGCATGATCACAAGGCCATCATCATCATTCTTCAATGTTTACTGCGCAGTTTGCACTAGACTTTTTTATTTTGCTCGTTCTCTGCACTATGACACTGAAATATGACGCCACCTGCTCCAATCCACAACTCCACCATTAAGATTACTTGTCTTAATTAGGTCATATTTCTTCACTGGTATTTCCGTTTCTCATGCCACCCATGCTTGCCGTCAACACTTTGCTGCTTGGAGCTTTTATCAATTGCCACATCGGATCTTTAGTATCCTATTGGCTTCACCCTTCTTCGTAAGTTTTTCAGGTCCATGTACTTCGGGTCCATATCAATCATATTCTCACTTCCCTGCAGAAGAACAGTTTTAAACGATGTGTATAGGCCCAAACTATTGCAGTATGGATCCTTGCTTTATTGTCTCCACTCTTCTATTTCCTCCATTTCAAAGAGGTACATTCTCAATCGACTTTTTTGCACAACCGCTCATGTTACACAACAACAGGCCGGAACTACAATCCACTTCCACTATTGCCTCACGAGCAATTCGTTAATAATGGTGCACACGACACTATTGTTTCCTTGATAAACTCTGTTTGGAACAAAGGAATTGCAGCCCTACTCCCAAGCCTTTCCAAAATCATTGCCGTTTGTGTCTTTCGCATCATGATCATACTGTCTATTAATTTTTTTTTGCATTTCGTTCATTGCCACAGCCCCATTTTGTGAACCACTCGACGGAGTTCAATTTGACTGCTGTCCACCATGTTCAATCAACTCCTATTCTCTTCCTGTGGATGAAACCTCGCATAGTCTTACGCACACACGCTCCACAGATTAAATACGCCGTTGCATTCTTCATTCCAAGTGCTGTGCCTTTTCATGCACTTGACCTGGCTTACATGTTACTCCAATTTTCTGACCTACACATCCACACAAACGACTTCACCATGTTCCAACTCATCTCTGTCGCATATCAAGTAACATATCAAGGCTCATATGGCATCCTTCTATATGACGACAATCTCGCTCCGGCATACAGTAATTTGTGCCATATCTGTCAAACTGCACAAGATGCACGCTGATCCATTTTCGAGAATCAGGATCTTGCCCTGTCAACATGGCCACCTGATCTCGCAATCTCAACCACCGATGATATGGTATCGGGCCTAATGACAAGAATCAGGTGTGTCCCTGCTGTTGTCTCATTATGTTTAACTCATGAGCCCATTTTGCCTCGTGCTTTAGACTTCTTGCGCGGCGCTAAGTCATATGTCATTTCACAACCCTATTCCTCAATTTAGTATTCGTCACTCCAATTTTTGACATCATTCTATAAAATACCTACGCACTCCCCTTGGACGAGTTCTCAACCTCAGTTTTTACAGACAAATTTGTCTCATGTATTTTGTTGCCCTCTGTTCGTAATGTCCTTCGTCTTCCACTATTCTACACTCCTTACTCACGTTCTTCACCTCCATAGCCACATTTTTTAGGAATTTGTTGTCCTCAATCTTTCGCTTCATCTACCCCAGTCCTAATATTAGTGACGAAGACTCTGAAAGCCTCCCCACCGATAATCACATTCCGAACAACTCAGCCTATGGAAACTACCAATATCATGTTCATTATCCTTTTCTTTTTGCTCTTGCTTTTCGAGACTCATTGGTTTGAAGTTTCATGACTTTCAGTGGTCTCTCCCGTGCATGTTTTGTTCACTGTCTTTATCATGGAATCCTTATACTCAGACAGATATACTCAACTTATGGATATCAAATATGATGCTGACTCGGCCACTTCTTCGGATGTTTGTTAACGTGTTGAACCACTCTCTATCCTTTGCTGATCATCGTCTTTCCAGTCTTTTTCATCCATGCCTGCTTTGGAAACACCGCCTTCGGAAGTAGTAGTTTGAGTGCAACCTCATTGCCCGATGTCTATGGGGTCTCCATTACTGTAGCACCTTTGTTTGCAAGCGAAGAACTCTTTGAATATTTGTGCACCTGTCGGTGTCATTAGCTACCTATGAATTTCACTTTATTGTGTTTCCCTTTCACAATCCACTCCTACATGTCATCTTAGAAGATATCTTTAAGACCTAACTCGTAATAGCTTTAAGGGACAAGCACAGTGCATATCTTTACTCCCACATATCGTCATGGATCCCCGTCTGTGGGCAATTGGACCTATCTCTACACCTCACCTGAAATGGGGAGAGATGCGCAATGGGCAGAGACACCAATGCCCAATATGTGGTGTCATTCTCCTCACAGGCGAAAAACCAGGTTTCTGCTGTGGTCCCAAAGGTTCAAAATATCATGACGTTCAACCTCTTCCACCACTACCTCCTGAATATCAACATTTCATTGATGATCCTCAGCTTTCATCCCTTTCTCGGATCCTCAACCTCATCTTCTCCTTTGCTTCTCTTGAAACAACACACAATTTTCCTGACTTTGCACATGGCCCTCCGGCATTTATTGCACTCCAAGGAAAAGTCTATCATCGTGTGCGCCCCTCACATAACAATTCTGCTGTCCGATGGCTGTTGTATGACGGCTATATGGATCAGAATATACCATTCCAGCAGTGGGCAGCAACATTACCCCTGACTTGGGTCAACATCATGTGCACTTGCCTTCTGCGAGTCAATCCTCTTGCATCTGCACTGATGCAATTACATCAAGAATCCTTACCACATGCCACACTGGTTTTGGAGGATACAGGCACTACAGAAATAGCTGCAATTATAAGCTATGATAACACCACACAGTCCCAGATTCGCTCATGTAGGATGGTGATCAATAAAAATGACATGGGAAATCATACAATTCATACTGTCAGCTGCCACTGGGAGCCGCTTGCCTATCCCCTACTCTTTCCTCATGGTACTCTGGGCTGGGGAATCGTTGGAACTGATGATAACTTTCATCATAACCCTGTGGGTGCAGCAGACACAAATGCAACAACTACACAAATGTGGCATTACCGTGCACGTTTGCTTCGAGAGCCTCGCTTCCAAATCTTTGGCCGACTCACCAACGAGTACATTGTGGACATGTTTAGCCGTGATTTGGACTCTCGTCTGAACTTCATCCGACATAATCAGCGTCAAGTATGCCTTGAGGATGCGGCTCTGATGGGAGTTGATGAAATTGATGTCACCAAGAATATTTATTTGCCTTCATCTTTTCTTGGATCACGACGATGGGCTACTGAACAGATCTCTGATTCTCTTGCAATTGCTGCTGCATATGGGCCCCCAACATTTTTTATCACGATGACATGCAATCCTGAATGGGAGGAGATACAGAGTCAACTCCGACCAGGCCAAACATATGCAGATGTTCCAGTCGTTGTTGTACGGGTCTTTAAAAGGAAGCTTACCCTTCTCCTTCAGACGCTGAAAACCATGTTCCCAAATGCTGGGCGTGTTATCTACATCATCCACTCTGTCGAATTTCAAAAGCGGGGTCTTCCCCATGCTCATTGTCTTATCAAATACAGGACAGACTGCATTGAGCCCCATATAATCGACACAATAGTCTCTGCTGAGAGACCTTCTAATCCCACTGATGCTCAACTCGTCTCCAAGTTTATGATTCATAATCATCCACCTCACGACAAGCCACCATCAAAATACTGCCAGAAAGAGCAAGATGATGGTACTCGATCATGTCGCTTTCAATACCCATTCCCTCTTCAGGAGAAGACTATCATTGATGCTGAAGGTCATGTCCATTACCGTCGACGCTATGCTGGTGATGAAATGGTTGTGCCACATTGCCTCCCTCTTCTTCAAAAATTCCACTGTCATATCAATTTCGAGGTCGCCAACACTTCACATATATTTCAATACATCTTCAAGTACATCCACAAAGGTAACCATTCTCTCTCTATCTGTTAGAGTTTAGACGTCAATTTCTCATTGATAACCTATTTGTCAAGGCCCTGATCATGCTCAATACTGTATTCAAGGAGACAACCAGAGTATTGATGAGATTGAAGATTTTTGGAATGCACGTTATCTCTCAGCTGGTGAGGCAGCATGGCGTATCATGGGCTTCCATGTCTGCAAGAAGGAACCAGCTGTTTCTGCTCTCCCTGTACACCTGCCAGGTGCAGCAGGTCATCACAAATACACAGCATCATCAACTGGTTCCTCTGCATCATACCTTGACCGATATTTCCTTCGCCCCTCAGGGTCATTCCCAATTGACCTGAACACAACATGTTTATTCTCGGACCTAACATATACAGAATACTATCAACTTTTTCGTCTGGCGCCATATGATCCATCAAAAGCTGACAGACATGGTCATTATGTCGAACAGACTAGTGGAACAAACATTGCGCAAATGCATGTCATTCGCTGGTCAGCTGATAGACACCATATCAGCCATATACAGCCAATTGCACCTTCCAAAGGTGACATCTTCTATCTTTGTGCACTTTTGCAGCACTATCCAGCTTCATCCTTTACGGCACTCCACACAGTTCACGGAGTAGTACTTGACTCCTTTCAAGATGCTGCTACTGCACTTGGTCTTTTTGCTGATCTTAATGAAGCGACATATGCTATGACAGAAGCAGTGCAAACTTTGCGGACACCACAGCAGCTTCGCTTACTCTTCATTCATCTTCTCATCAATGATTGCATCCTTGCTCCAAGCGTGATATGGAAGGAATTCGGCACCCATATGGCTCTAGACTTCTCTCTAAAGCACGGCAGTAACGAATACATTGGTATTCAATATACACTTGGTGATCTAGGCCATTACCTCAAAGAATATGGCAAAGCTCTGTCTGACTTTGGTCTACCTGACCCTGTTGTCATACCTTGTGAAGTGGAACATGAGCTGGAACGTTGGAGTGGGGATATCACCATGCTTCAAACAAAAGCGGACATGATGATGCAACGACTCAATGATGGTCAACGTGAAATCTATGATGTTGTCATTGCCGCCCTGCATGACAGGCAACCTCTACGTCTGTTCATTGATGGAAAAGCAGGCAGAGGCAAAACAACACTGGTCAATGCAATTTGCGATCGTGTGCGCTCCATGGGTGATATTGTGCTTCCGACTGCTACCTCTGCATTTGCTGCTCAGTTGTATCCTGGGGGCAGAACAACGCACTCAACATTTAAAGTATGTCTCACAAACTCAACCCAAACCTACTTGCTAACCTAAGCAATGTGTAGGTACCAGTCAATGAAAGAAATGAAATGCTTGAATCGCCTATTGAGTATGATGATCCCCGAGGAGAACTTATCAGAGAGGCTTCTATTCTGATCTGGGATGAAGCACCCATGGCTAATCGGGCTGTACTTGCTTGCATGGATGAGACTTGCAGACACGTAACACGTTCCAATTTACCATTCGGTGGGAAAATCATTATCCTGCTGGGAGATTTTCAACAAACTTGCCCTGTCATTCGCGGAGGCACCAAGGCACAAGTTGTTGATGCATCCATTAAATCATCCTTGCAGTGGTCGATGTTCACTGTTTATCGACTCACCCAGCCTATCCGAAATGCAGAGGATCCTGATTTTGCCGACTTCGTTGATAGTATTGGAGACGGTGCTGGACCCAACATTGACATGTCTATGTTGACAACTACAGTATCTGAAGACGACATGATAAACTTTGTCTATCCTGGTAGCACACTTGACAACCCAGCCGCCTGTCTGAAGCGCGCCATTCTGGCCCCAACCAATCTCCAGGTGGATCATTATAACAACACCATCTTAGACCGAATCGAAGGAGATTCACACACTTTCTTGGCAGCTGATTCTTTGAAAGAAGCTGATGACTGTGGTGTTACATCCCCTGACAGTATCTTGGATTATGTTGCAAATCATCCACCACCAGGTATCGCTTCTCATAGCTTGAAAGTCAAACGCCATGGGGTGTACCGCCTTCTTCGCAATTTTTCCATCGATCGCGGTCTCGTAAAAAATGTCCGGGTAGTGGTTGTTGATGTTGGAACAAGATTAATCACGGTCAGAATCCTTCACGGCATTGGTCAAGACCTACAGGTCAATGACGAAGACATCTTGATCCCACGTATCACATTCACGGCTGACCTTCGTTCACATCACACACTCGTCCGCTGGCAGTTCCCACTTGCACTTGCATATGCAACAACTTTCAACAGCTGCCAAGGACTGACACTCGATAAAGTTGGTGTAGATTTAACAAGGCCAGTATTTTCTCATGGGCAGTTATACACGGCTCTTTCTCGAATCCGTAACAGGCATGATGGTAGAGTACGATTGATCCCTGGAGAGCAGTCAACGGTCAACATCACCTTTCACGAAATCTTAGTTTGAACCATGTTCACTTCATTCATAGTATGTACATACAATACATGTTTCTACCCTAAGGTCACAGCAATAAAATAAATTGGTCATGACAAAATGCCGGAGCGAAGCGAAGGCTTGCCTTGTTATTGTGTATTTGAACCTCTTTATATGTGATACTTTCTATTAAAATATATTTAAAAAACATCATAAACAGGACAGCTGCCACCATGCATTAGCAGTGCTGCCCAACACATCCTGCTATCCCCTCTCCATACCCATACCCTGGTGCGCAGGGTGTCATTGGTGTGTTGTCATCCCTTGTTGGGGATGGTGGGACTAGGGATGTTGTTGGTGACTTGTTGTTGCTGGTTGGGGGTGTGACATAGCAGGCAGGGCTGTGATGTGGCAAGCAGGGCCATGGTGAAGCGAACAAGGCCGTGACATAGCAAGTGAGGCCAGGGGTGTTGTTTGTGTGTAGTCCCACTGTGGAGGGGTTTGGGGCAGTGTGTGGTGAGCAGTGGGGTCAATGATGTGGTGAGGTGGCAAGGTTGAACTTCCAAAATGGGCGTGGAACCCATTCAGAGGGTGCTGGTTCATCGCCCATAACTATGAGCCACAAGTAGCATGCCTGCAACATGGCCTTCATGTGCTCAGACCAGACAGCATAGGGTTTGCCAGTGAGTTTGGGGAATTTGAATGCATCTCCTAAAGAGGAGGATGCTATGCTGAGTAGGCTGCTAGCAGGGCCCATAACCTAACAAGTGCATGTCCAATACATCATGCAGGGAAGGTTGAAGTCAGAGCAGCGCAAGGTGCAAGGTACAATCTGCAACGAGATAATTCACTTGTGTTACTGGAGTTCAAGTAAAAGGTTTACATTAGTACTCTGTATGTAATGTAGCATATCTGTAGTAATAGCTCACCTGGAGTTCAAGTAAAAAGGTTGAACTCCAGTAAGCCAAAGAACTGCAAAATGTGAGGCATAATTTGGACATGTATGTAAAAGGGACAGATAAGATAGAAACTGAGGAAATAATACATGATAACAGCATCAATTTTTGTCAACTCCTTAATTCATTTTCAGCCTAAAACATTACAAATCAAGGCAAGAACTGACAAAGATACACTCAAAATAGTGGAGAGCATACTCATTGACCACATCCAGGATTGTTTTGGTCATAACTCCCTCAGTTCTTGTTTGATTTGGACATTCCAGGGATGGATTTGAAGGATATAGAATACATCTATGTGCACAGTGGTTGCAACCAGTTGCAACCAGTCGGGGGGCAGTTGCAAAATCCATCAAAATTTACAACTGGATCTCAAAACACAAAATAGGACTGAGGATTTTGACCCTGAACATCTGGCTATAGGCCTTTGCCTGGATGAAACATCAAATTAGTGCCATGTCAAAGTATAAATGCTTACAAGGTTGCTGAATTGATTCAGTGCCATCTGACCTCCCTTCATTGATGTATGAGTTTCTCTGCCACCAGCCCAAGCTACAATGCTGATGTAGCATCTTGCATTAGTGTCTAATTAGGAACATCAGTTTATCTCAACTGCACTTTCTGGGCATTGTCACTGCTCAATTGTTGGGGGTGTGCAGAGGCAGACTGCAGAACATATATGGAGTTGATTTTCATAACTCCTGATAATTTATTGGCTTATGATGGCTTGTAGCATTGTTGTGTCAACATGTGAGCATTGGTACATCTCACCTTTAATGGTGTGCAAAATGAAGCTGCATAATGTAAATCTGGTGAATTTTCATGACTTTTATGATTTTTCAATATTAATGTATAATGTGCACATGAAATTAAATTTCATAGAAACTATACATACTAATTAATGGCAAGTATGGAAAAGTAACAGAATATATGAAAAGCCTTTCAAACATTAAGGAAGATTCCGGACCAGCTAGTACCAAGGCACCTTGAATTAAAGACTACATGGGTAGGGGGCTGGGAGGAAATAATTAATCTAGTGCTGGGTATATAAAGTGCTGAGCGCATCTGTTCTGGCAGCCACAGAAGTAAATGTCCAGATTGAGAGGAGATCCAACCAGT
>JABCKT010000356.1:0-18186 GCA_018858115.1 Tephrocybe rancida
AAAGTAGATCTTTCAGTGATCCTGGAATACAACTGTGTATTATGACCATTCATTGTAAGATCATCTATCTGATAACTGATTTCTTTAGATTTCTCTCTATATATCCACCCAGAAATTTTAGTCATTTTGCCATCACCTCTTAGTAGTGTCACACATATCATGTATGGGCAGAAAACACTGTTCATGCTAAGTGGATTCTTGATATTGGTGCTGGAAGAAATCTAGGTGATGGAGAAATGATAGAGATACCACAAACTATGATCTGTGATGATAGCACAGTCAATGGCTTGGTTGATTCCATCTACTCAAATTTGGAGAGTCATGATGATGATGCATACTTCTTGAATCAAACTATTCTTTCATGCAAAAATTCAGATGTGGATGATTTGAATGCAGACATCCTGCAGAAATTTCCAGGCCAACAAAAGATTATGATGAGTGCAGACTCAGTACACACAGAAAGTGGACATTGAAATGAGCACCAGGCATATCCAATGGAATACCTCAATAGCTTGATCTGCAGTGGATTACCATTAGCCAAATTGGCATTGAAGCAAGGTGCTCCAGTTATGTTACTGAGGAATTTGGATACAGCTAAAGGTCTATGCAATGGGACAAGAACGATTGTGACTGATACAAGTCACAGGTGTTGAAACACCAAACCACCAGCGGTGGTATGAAATTTGCAGGAACATGTGTGTTTATTCCACAGATCAACATTGACCCTTCAGAAGGAGGCAATTTCCTGTTTGATTAGCATTTGCTATGATGATCAATAAATGACAGGGCCAGTCAGTCAGAGAAGTTGGACTAGACCTCAGGACATCTGTGTTTTCACATGGACAACTCTATGTTACATGCATCAAAGTGCTACTTTTAAAACAGAATGAAAGATGGAGGACTGGGAATATAGTATATCAGGAAATATTGAGTGGTTTAGAAATGTAAGATTTAATTTGTGATAAGATAAAAGTCAACTGATTGTGTTTTGTTTACAGTGATTAGATAGTGTATATTATAATTGTAATTAATGAAGTACAGTCACTCACTTCATGAGTGACTGACCTGAACTAAGCATGAGTTTCACTATGAAAGGCATGACCTCACAAAGTGAGTGTCATGCCTGCACTTAGCCGTTGCATGAAGCGCAACTATTACAAAAGGTCAGTGAGTTGAACTACAAAAGGCATGACCTCACAAAGTGAGTGTCATGCCTGCACTTAGCCGTTGCGCGAAGCGCAACTGGGGGTTTGGGGGCTTGCCCCCAACAAGCTTACAACCAAGTGCTGGAGGCACAGGTTGTCAGCTTGTAATGATCCCCGGCCATCAAATGAGGCCATCAAATGAGGGTTTATTTCCCGCCACACCAATGCCCTCTCTTGTACCTTCAGACCTCTCAGGCGCAAAGAGGCTGACCAGCTCCACATCACTAGTCATGGTCAGCCTTGTCTAATACAAGAGCTACAAATGTTTCCTGCAAGTACTTGCCTATCTGAGCAACCACCACCTTGCCTAGGCTGGGTTTCCACGACACGACTATTCGTCATGCATCACGTCAAATTTGCTCCAAGTATGTTCTGTGGCTTGGTGTTCCCTGAAGTCTTACTCACAAGTGTTTCAGTCGTAATCCTTTCCCTCATCCTGGCGGCTTTCATCGCTCTAACCATTGCCGGCGTCATCCTTCTTTCGATGTTCCACCAAAGACGCTACGCTGGCTCAGATCCCTTGAACTCACGTACGCGGCGTCGGCAGAACTGCACCAATGCTTCGTGGATACTCAGTCCTTCCTCATCCACTCACTCCGAGGTGAATCCCGTGATCACGATCTCACCATCATGTCCTGTATTCTTCGGTGATGTCGAGAAGAAAGGAGGCGTTCAAGTTACGATCACGCCGCCGACACCAGCGAAGAGAGAAACAGTCCAGCTATTTGCCCATCATAGAGAAACCTGTAGGCCTTTCCTTACACATAACGCAAATGAGAGGCTGACCAGTGGTGTCAATCAGAGTATATGAATATATGGATAGGATTGATATACACAATATATGCAGGGGAGAGATCCGGATTGCGCAGGTATAGCCATGATATGGTGGCGTGTGGGTGATAGTGTAGGTAGAAGGGCAGATGACATGATGCACATGAAACAATAGTGTAAGGGCAGGGGTGGGTGGTAGTTATGAAGGGATTGTGCCAGACAATTCCACAACAA
Organism: Tephrocybe rancida; assembly: GCA_018858115.1. Taxonomy (NCBI): domain Eukaryota; kingdom Fungi; phylum Basidiomycota; class Agaricomycetes; order Agaricales; family Lyophyllaceae; genus Tephrocybe; species Tephrocybe rancida. The sequence continues at coordinate 2,211 of JABCKT010000356.1, forward strand.
CTTGAACATGATCGGCAAAGCAAATATAGCTCAAAATCGATCAGCATCAAAGGAAAGGGATTCAAAATGAAGCGAGTCAAGTCTCATCTCAAAACTAATGTCCGCCTGCTCCAGCACATGCGTATCCCTAGATGCTCGCTTTTGACCATGATCAAGAGGAGGCGGCGCAAAATGATGGAGGGGTAGAGGAGGCGATTCATCGGTTGGGGTGTCTGGTCCAGAAGACGAGCTACTGGAAGGCCCCGAGTTACGCGACATGGTGGGAGGAGCTTCGTCCATTGAGGATGAGGAAAAAGAAAAAACGCGGCTCAGCCCCATCATGGAGAAACGTCTCCGGTTCGAGGTTGTCTGAGCAGACGGAGTAGGTGAGGGACTGCGAAGATCATGATAATCAAAATCTGATGAAGTGGGAGACCCTGGTATGGATAATGGATGGGCGTCGGGCGGAGGGGCATTGCGGAGTGATGAAGGATATCTTGGCCCTTTAGCAAGTGGTAGAGTTGGATCCTGAACTATGCCAAAAGAAGATACAGGGGATATGGATTGTATAGTTGAGGGTGGGGAGAAGAGTTGTGTGAACATAGCAGAGCTGCGACGTGAAAGGGGTGTTTTGCTCATCGGTGGAGGTTCTATATCGTCGGCTGGGTATGAGGTAGGCTGGACCTTGGATTTCGAGCGCAACGAGCCTTTCCCAACATTTTTGAGACTTCTTAAAGCCTTGGAAGCGCGGGACTTGAGGGAATTAGAAGGTTTTACTGGGGGAGTAGGTGTGTGTGATTTCTCCTGGATATTGTCAACGTAACGTCCGACTTTTACGACCTCTACAACGTCGGAATCGTTTCCCGTACTTGTATTGCCCGTGATAGTCCCTGTATCCAATTCTTCTTCGGGCTCCGGGTCTAAATCCATCTCGTCATCTGTCTCAATATAGTCATCGTTCATGAGAACATCCATTATCGACCTGGTCTCCCGACTTTTGCCCGACGTAACGACACCATCTTGAAATGCAAAAGATCCACCGGTATAAGACCAAGGGGAAGCTGGCTCCACTTGAAGCATGCTCAGAGCCTCGTCGAGAAAGTTGGTGTCTGCAGAAGTTGCCAATGCTGAAACCGGCTCATTTGCATCGAAGCAACACCACGCCGGAGTTTCATCCTCCTCGGGGGGAACGACGAAGACGTTAGGCATCTGAATATCTGGAGTAGATTGGGGCGCGCAGTCGTGAGCTGAAAGGAGTGTGAGCGGCATTCTGGCCGGGTAGAGAGTTGGAGAGGGATGAACAGAAGAAATGAACGACGTTGTCAGTCTAGTCACGTGTCCGCGCAATATAGCATTTACCTCCGAGGCCCGATCATTACCGTTACTTGTAACTTCCGACGACCATGAAGCTCCCGACGCAGCTGGCGCTCCTCGGCCTCGTACAACTGGTTCTTTCTGCAGGTAGCAATGATACCCTTCTTTGGGGGCCGTATCGCCCCAACCTCTACTTTGGCCTACGTCCTCGCATACCACAATCTCTCATGACAGGCCTTATGTGGTTTGGTACCCATGACTATCAGTCTATAAGTCGTGAGTCTTTCAAGAACTTAATTTTATTTGAAGTCCCTGTTAACTCTCATTCTCTAGGGACGCGACACACATGCGATCAAGGCGACAATCTAGACAGTTATTCGTGGACGGAATATGATACACGTCAGGGTGGTGTGCAGGTCATACGGGACAGCGCAAACAATGTCAAGATTACCACAGAATTTCTCAAGGTTCCTGGTGGAGATCATGGAGGAAGCTGGGCAGCTCGCGTCAAGGGAGAGCCCATTAAGCCCGGTTAGTCGCCAGTGAATTTGAACAACTCCCGCATTCATCCTGAAGCCTCCCAAGATGTACCATCTCGTATATCCACTATATTCTACTTTGGTCTTGAAGGACTTGGAGGGCTAGAAATGGAAACTGACGAAGACGAGAATGTATGGACAACTACTTTCATACTTGCAATAAACATTCATCATAGACTTGAAGGGTATTCAAGGCGAATTCAGACTGTCTGGCTCGACCCCTGAGCTAGACGACTTTGTAATTCATGTCATTGATGGTACCCCCGCTGTTCTGACCATCCTACCGAGCTCACTACGTCCCAGGGCCTGATAACAGGGCCTTTACAGACGGTCCACACGCAGACGCCTTCCAACAACGTATTGGCAAGACTCATTTCATCGGTCAACCTGTAGCCGCTGGTGGAATTTGGCAAGTCAAAGGTAAGCAACCTGGATCGCACCATTTTTTTTTCTGTCAAAATCACCTTTACTTTCAGATGCTATACTAAACGCTCTGATATCTCGCGCTCGGGAAATTGTTGCGTCATATCAAGATCCTGCAGCAGGCCCACCCGATCCCTCATATGTTCTTCAGCTTCCCGATGAGGTCTACAGCGGGAGCAACCTTTATGCCGTACAAAAGTTATTCGACGGGGCATTCCAATTTGACGTGTTGTTCGAAAGTGGAAGCTCGAAGCAGAAGCTCAGCTGTAAGCTACAAAGCTCAGCCTTTGCGCTGCCTCAACTCGCTAACTTCATCGTGTTCAGCAACTGTCCTTGACCAAGGGATACCTGCACTCGTCGACACATATGGGCAACATTTCCGGTCTGTCTTCCCTTATCCGGCAGATTATGCCAAGGAGAAGGAACAATCCATGGAGGCTTTCTCGAAGGCTGTCACGTCCAACCTTGTCGCTGGCGTAGGATATTTCTACGGAACATCTATTGTCAATCGCAAGTTCTCGTATGAATGGGACGAGGAAGAAGATGTTACCCCGAGCAATGCCGAAGAGGAAGAAGGCGATGAGGTTCAACCTGGGGCCCGATTGACTGATCCCAAAGCACTGTTGACGGCCACGCCGAGCCGCAGCTTCTTCCCGAGAGGATTCTACTGGTAAGCAGTCAACGCGATCTGAAGGCTGCTCTCCATGCTGATACCCCCCACCAGGGACGAAGGCTTCCATTTACTGCATATAGGGCAGTGGGACAACGATTTCAGGTCTGTCTGTTTTGCTACGAGGAGTATCATATATTTCAACACTTTCTGCAGCTTGGAGATACTCAAATCTTGGATTGGCTTGATCGATGAAGATGGATGGGTAGCACGAGAGCAAATTCTTGGAGAAGAGGCGAGGAGCAAGGTCAAACCATCGATGTTATGTTTAACTGGGCCCGACATTAAAGCCTCCCTCTCTCCAGGTTCCCCAGGAATTCCAGACCCAGGTCCCCAACTATGCCAACCCTCCTACACTTACGATGGCGGTAACGGCCTTCATTACCCGTCTGAAAGCAAATGCCGTCTCCCAAGGCCCCTCAGATCAGGATCTCGGATTGGGCCTTGGAATGGGCGGTGACGCTCAACTTCCTCTCACCTCGGAGTCCTTTGGTGCGACAGGAAGCCGTTACCTGGATTCGCATGAAGAAGCACTCTCGTTCTTGAAGTCAATCTATAAGCCCTTGAAGCGCCACTACGACTGGTTCCGCCGCACTCAGCGTGGTCAGATCAAGCAGTACGCGCGCAAGGCCAGGTCGAGGACTGAAGGCTATCGCTGGCGAGGACGTTCGGAACTTCATGTCTTGACTAGTGGCATGGATGATTATCCACGTGGGCCACCACATGCTGGGGAACTGCATCTGGACTTGATATCTTGGATGGCGTTCTTTACGCGGACGATGAAGGAAATAGCAGGATACATTGGAGAAATCGACGATGAAATATCCTTCGGAGAAATCGAGACGGCAATTTTGGGCAATATCGATGGTGTGTACTCTACTCGCTATCTCGCATCACTCGCTCAAGCCAACTCCAGATTTGCATTGGAACGAAGAGAATAAGATGTATTGTGATGTGAATGTCAACGATGAAGGTAGGCCTCGGACTGGCAATTTAACCTTTTTTTGTTTCATCTCAACATACTCGTTTCAGATGAATCGCACCATATTTGCCACAGGGGGTATCTATCACTATTCCCCTTCTTCCTGTCACTCCTTCCGCCTACCTCCCCTCAGCTTGGTCCTATTTTTGACCTGCTGCGAGATCCTGAACACCTCTGGTCGCCGTATGGAATACGCAGCTTGTCTGCTGCTCACCCAGAATTCGGACTGGGTGAAAATTATTGGAAAGGCCCAATCTGGGTACAGATGAACTACCTTGTGCTGAGAGCACTGCACACAGTGACTACTTCTCATATCTTGAGTTCTACCATACTGATGGCGCTTTAGACGTACGCTGCTCAACCGGGACCCTATCAAGCTAGGGCGAGAGATATATACAGCGAACTCAGAAAAAATGTCATTGATAATGTTTTCAAGGTGCGTGGTTCTAAATTGTCACTCAAAACCCCTGATTGAATCAGCACAAGGAATATGAACGAACTGGCTATGTCTGGGAGCAGTATGATGCTACCAGTGGAGAAGGGAAGAGAAGGCACGTCGTTTGGTAGACATGAGCAATACTATTCTAAATAGTTTTATTTCAGCCATCCTTTCACAGGCTGGACGTCATTAACGACTCTGAGTGAGTGTTTGTATCGTTGGCCAGGATTAAACCTGACTTTCCCTTTAGTCCTTGCGGAGAAGTACTGATAGTAGGAGTTCTGTCATAGTACCTCTCAAAAATAGTCCAACTTCAACTAGGTTTATTAAGGCATTGCGCGAATGTAAAGTTCATATCACGTGTAGCTGAAAAGCCTGTTCGTTGATTTTGAGCACTCACTGCATTGTAACCAGTGGCCCCAAGAGGGTTTCCATTGAAAGTACCAGGTGATGACGACCTGCCCATCATGTCCTCTCTGACACCCCGCCTAGACGTCAAACCAACCCGTTGAACAGTAGCATCCCCTGGTGCACCGTAAAAGGATTCTTCACCACCCCAGCCCCACCCGCCCTCCCTAGTGAAAGGAAGATGGCTCGATGTCAACCCCCGCACTGGTTCGTACGTATAAAACGGTTCCGGACCAACCTCAGGTCTCCGGTGGAAAATCGACGTAGTGCGAGGAAGGAGGACGTAATTGGACCTGAAGTCGAAAATGGCGGCGAAAGTTTGTCGAAAGGCAACAAGCGCAGTGGCGATACCGATGATAGCTCCCGCGACAACATCGTACCAGTTGTGAGCTATGACGTGGAGTCAGCCTCTTATACGGGGCATACTACGTTTACTCAACGTACATTCGTCGATGGTCAGCGCTCCAGAGATCAAGGTTGCACCAAGGATCGGGCAGAGAATAAGAATCGTCTTCCAGTATGCGGGGCTGTGAGCGCTGATCACCTTCAGCTGCGCATTGATATAAAGCGCAAGAAAGAATAACCCGGCCCAGCCAGCGGTGGAGTGACCAGAGGGCATGGACTCCAGCGCATCGTTGATTTCCTATCTCCAGTGCAGACGGATCGGTCATACATGAGGCTGGCGAAACCGACATCACTTGGAGCGGCTTTAGCATGTATATTTGGCTGGCAGACTGCGTAGAAGTGAGGACGAAGCCCTCCAATCAACCACTTCACCCAGACCTGGAAGACAGCGGCAGTAGTCAAGCTTTTCAAAAGGCCCATGGTAGTGGACAAAAGATCATTCCAGCTTCTTCTGCGAGCCTGGAATAGGCAGATGAAGAAGAAAGGGGCGAAGAACGCAATGAGGGCAGCCGCCCAAATAGGGATGATCTCCTTTCGGAGAGGATATGCGAACTGGGGGTAGACGACCTCGCCGTTCTGAAAGTACACTGGAAATGATCTGCTGGGTGCCGGTGCTGTGTATAAGTTCAGATTTGGCCGTATGTTACAGAAACTGGTGCGAACTTACGTGCTTCATAAATGCCCAACCCAAGTGCTCCCATGAGAGCCATAGTGATAAGATCAATACCATGAAGTCTCAGCCAAACGAAAAAAACTAAAAGGAACATTGGCGGGTGCTTTGTGTCCATGCCTAACGCTGCCGTTGTCCACAGCGGGGTTGTTGATTTTGGGGTGCATGTTATATGGACGGACTGAAGAGGTGTTTGGAGTGAATGAGGAGTCCTGAAGTTCTATTTATGTATGGAGCAGATTCTATGCATAGAACATGGACGTAAGTGTGCAGTTGACGACTTAAGGTAATACAGTATGGAATAAATTACAATGCTATGAGCCTTCAGACTCTTCTCGCACCTCGTGATGGATCTCAGTCGCCAGAGGAGACCCCGGCATTTCGCCTGCACCACCAATTGATGCGGTGTCCGTTCTACGCCGCCTTCGCCGTGGCGCGGTCGATGTTGTGGGGGATGTGGGTGGTTTAAAGCCGTTTGACTGTAGTTGCGCAAGTAAATCGCGCGCAGCGTCGACTGTTTCGTCCCCAGAAGGAAGGGCATTCTCTAATGTCAAAGAGAGTGGAGCCGACGGCTGTGTACTTGCAGTTGCTGGCTGCCTGCGTGCGGCCCTGCGACTGATGGGGTCGCCGTTGCGAAGCTTCTCTAACAGAGAATCGAGAGCATCTGAAGATTCGTCTGGAACAGCCTCAACCCGAGCCTTCACTCGGGCCAACTTCTGCTCTTCAAGTGTCTGCTTGCGCTTCTCGACGGCCGCCTTCTCCTCTGCTGCTGTTTGATTTTCACTTTGACATTTCTAAAAGAAAAACATGAGTTTGTGAACAAGATTACAATGTTCTTACCGACCTTGAAAGAAGTGACGAAAGTTTTGAAGATGCCATAGAAGTCGGATGATGTCATACTCTTGTCATCCTCGCCATAATAATTGACAGCATCGGTAAATGTCGACTCGGCGTTGTTGACGTCATGAATGAGATCTTCAAGTTGTGCATTCGCCTTGTTGACAAACGACCACATCTGCTTCCCGTACTTATCGGTTTCCGACAGATAAGCAAAATGCTCGACCAGTTCCTGTCGAATACGTTTGAGGCCTTCCCGTAGCTCTGACAGGCCTTTACGAAGGTCTTGTGCATTCACTAAATAACAAATTCAAGAAATAACGCCAAGTTCATCAAGAAAGTTTTACTGACCTCGATAAGCCTCAGCTGGCTTTTCCAGTTCGTCCAAGAAAGTTAACATATCCGGGAATTGTCTTGCAACTGTCCGCTCCAGGAAATGAAGAAGGGTGGTATTGTTCACTGATTTGGTATCCACGAGCTGCATAACTCTTAACACCCATCGTGGGCGGCTCCAGTGACGCTTACCTTGTTGATACTGCTAACTTTGAAACCGAACGCTCCTCCCTTAATACCAGTGCCGTTCATGTAGTTACCGATTAGGAGGATGAGCTACAGCATTGTCAGCACAAAAAGCCTTACTTTATAAGATGGATGTACTCACACTCAAAAGCTCTTTGAAATACTTTGCCTCGAGTAGAGAGCGGCCAGCTTCCGACAGCTTCCTTGCACCCTACGTTGCGTCAGCGGAGCACAATAACAAAAGTCAAGACACATACCTCATCCAGAAGAGTCCACGTCTCTTCAAAGGCGACCTTGTATAACATACCCTCGATACGCGGGCCGAGGCGATCGATTTGAATAAGCTGAACCATCAGCCGATCAGACGGATGCAATCCTGCGAGCTCCTCTGGGTCTGCATTGCGGTACACATTGAGCTTACCAACCTGTACACGGACTCTAATGAGTAACAGCATCATGCTTATGTGGAGAGTCTCACTTGTTCTGGAGAGGGAAGAACTGGTTTAAGCTCGCTCAAGAAAACCTGGGTACACAGCTCTTGATCGAAATGTTGTATCTTGCGGGCAATTTCCTCAGGCTGGAGTTTCCTGACACGTTGTATGAGGATCTCTTAACCAGACGTAAGTCGATGTTTGAGCCGGATAGCAAGCAACTCACCAACACGCTTCTTTGTCTGGGGATCCAAGACACTCTTGAGTTCAGCCCGTTTCTGTCGAGCTATTGGCAGTCAGAAATATCCATGAGATTGGTTATGAAGCGACATACCCATAAGGTTGATGACAAGCTGCTTGGCCTTGAAGTCTTCCTCCATCTCCATCCATACTCCATCAAGCTGCAGCTTCTGGAGCATTTCCTTTTCTTGCTCGGGCTTCTCGGTACTCCAGAGCGTCTTCGCCACCTGCTGTTGAGGCAGTTTATCCCACTGTAGCTGCTTCATCTTGATACTTGGCGTAATTGGCATATCCTTGCGGGCGGACAAAAGGTTACTGATGTTGTGACCTAATAGCCCAGAGCCGCGCGAGCTGCGATTAGAGTTCGAGCCTGAGCCAGGCGGCGGGGGTGGAGGTGGCGGGCCAGTGCGAGGGGTGCCCGTAGGAGTGAAGAAACCAGGTGGTGGTGGTGGTGGCGGCGGTGGTGGCGGTGGTGCTCCAGGTCTATGGAAGCCTGAAGGGGGTGGTGGTGGTGGTGGTGGTGGTGGCGGAGGAGGAGGAGGAGGCGGAGGAGGAGGCGGAGGAGGCGGGGCTGATCCGTCCAATGGGAGCGGAGTTGTCACGAAGGGATTTGATTCAGTCGATTGATCTGGTTTACTTCTACCCAGAAGATGTTTGCTAATTGCTTCAGCTGCAGAGCCGAAAGCAACTCGAGAGGACCCAGAAGAACTAGCGGATGTAAGAGCTGTGTCCTCTGTGAGCGTTGAAGATCCGCTCCGCGTTGACTGAGTATACTCGCTGTCATCATCACGGCCGACGGGAGAAGGTGAACGGCTTGATTCAGTCAGTTCGGCGATATCGTCAGGTGGTGACAAAAGGTTAGTAGATTTGTATGGGGTATCCCCACCGAGCTGTGGTCGATCGGTGCGCCGTGGGGAGCCTCGCACGCTCCTAGAACTTGATATCGAGCCGTTTGTAGGTTGGTACTGACCAAATAACATCAGACGGTGCGATATCTGGATTTGGAAGATGGCTTACAAGGTTAGCACCAGCTTCCAACTGCTGTTGTATCTGCTCTTGTGCGTCCGCATCGTCGGCATCCATAAACTGTGATACACGCCCGTTCTCGTCAATGATGGAGACCTTAGCACCCTTTCCAGCAGCAGCACCAACTACCTTCTTCTTGCTGCCCGCCGCGCGTGATCGCCTCAAGCTAGCTTTCCCGGGAGTAGCATCTAAATCGTCGTCGTCATCGTCGTCAATGTCATCAGAGGCACCGCTCGCATTCGCTCGTTTGCCGTGCCCTTCCCTTCCTTCCAAGATCTGAATGGTCTTCCGCCTTTGGAAGTCCTTCTCAAGCTGCTGAACCAAAGTCTTCCGATCCAAGCCACCACCCTCAAGAACCGTATCCATCCCCTTCCCGACCTCCTTCAACATCCTGAACAGCTCCATGATCTGCGCCTCTAGCTGCGCAATTTGCTCTTCGTAGCCCGCTTTCTGGGTATTCAACTGTCCCTGCAGCCTAGAGGTCGTCTCTCTCGAAACGGTGAGCTTCTCCTCCATATGAGCGAGCTGTGATTTAAGCCTCCCGACCAGTCCATCTTGGCCTTGTGCCACTTCCTCCTCCAAAGCCTCTTTCTCCAACCTCAGGCGAGCAGCAGCCATCCGTGCATCGGCCGCCTCCGCTTCAACCGCTTGATACCTATCTGCCTCATTGAACTGCGATATTATCCGCTCAACAGAATGACCCATACGCTGCTCCGCACCCGCGAGCTTCTTGTCCATCACAACATCCGTGACGAGTGAATCGATGAGCTGGTAATAGTGCACCATCGGCTGGCCCTCTTCCCTGATGAGCAGCAAATGCTGCATCATCGACAAAAAGTGATCTCGCGCTTTCGTCTCCTGGGTCCGGGCATAGATAGCATTGTATACATCCTGAGGGTTATTAAGATCCCTGAGAATTTCCTGGTCCAGGCGCTCCCTGAGTTTCCGCTCATCCTCGTCCAGAATTCGGTAGAGATTCTTAAGATTTATGTCGATATTCGGAAAGTTTAAGCTCTGGAAGATGGCCACAATGCGCTGCAATCCCGCAGCTTCCATTTGTGCCCGATGGTGCAGCCGAAGATCAAGGTCGTCTATATGGCCGATGATAGCATTAATTAGAAGTAGGTTGGAGAGCTTTCAAAGCAAGAATGAGCCGTAGAAGGTTGAACAGGGAGAATAAGGACGGACCGCATAGTCGTTCATAGAGCTGTCTACGCCCCCGCTGCGCTTGACCTCTTCACTAGCCCCGACCAGACTTCCCATTTTACCCCTCCCAGAAAGTGAATACTCCATGGACTTGAACCAGAAGTCATAACAGCCGCCACCCTCGTTGTTGGACGAGCTAAGAGCTTCCAATCCGGCCACGACCAAGTTCAAAGCCTCGCCATCATTGCAGTAACAAATGAAGCAAAGGAGATCGACGATGAGTTTTCGCGTCGCAAGATTGGGTGTGTTGAGAGTGGCTGCAATTTGAGTGACGATTAACGGGTGTGTGAGCGCTTCATTAGCCGCAGACTTGACACGAGGTGAGAGGACGCTATGTCGGCGGAGTAAGACTACGCACCGAGCTATTGAAGATCTGCTTGAGGCATTTGGCAATCTCATACTCCAAAAGAATGTCGTTCTCCCGCCTATATCAACTGTCAGCGTGCTCAATACACACGGATTCGATCCACTTACCGTGCCGAGTTCTTGCGGCTGTTGTGCATAAGGGTCTGCGCTAGCACAGATGTTCCTTGTATTGCAACAAAACGTCGAAACCAGTCTACCTCTCTACTTCGTAGGGAAACCAGAAGGCTGCTTGCCTGTTTGTGTGTGATCGTTTTATCCAGAAATTTCTTGATATACGACTCGGGCGTGTCAACAGCTGTTGAAGGGTGGCCACTTTCATGATGCCGCCTACTGGACTCCTCCCTGCTCTTCTCCTCCTTCCAGCGTATGTGTTCTGCGTTGTAAACCATATGCCACTTCTGTTCAAGAGGGAGATCAGGCAGCTCCCCCAGATCGCGAGTCCGTTTTATTTCTTCAAACATAATCTCGATCTCCTCATCGGTATCTGGACGCGGGAAGTAGAATGAATTTGATGAGGCGTGGTTACTGGCGCGAGGATGATAGAAAAGTGAATGGTGGGTTCCGCTTTCAGAGGACGATAGAGATGGTGCATATTTAGAGGTACGGCTTGCTTCTGAACGTGTAGATGTGGGCCGCATTGTTGCGCTGCTGGTGGAAGCACTGGTAGAGAAGTGGCCAAAGTCAGGCATATGCGGACTACGCGCACCAGAGGAAGAAGCTTCGCTCATACGAATTCGGCTTGATGATTGGGGTGTCTGTGGTAGGTGTTTGGATGAGGAAGAGGGTAGAGATTCTTCGTAGAGCGTGGACGAGTCTGTAGTGGATACAGAGGTACTGGGAGAACCTGGACGACCGTAGCCATGATGGTCATATAGTCGTTCGCGTTCAGCCTTACTTCGTTGCATGGCATACTTGTTAATTTCCGTGCCTGCAGCGGTGAGAGAGGGATTGGTATTAGGTGCAGATATACCTCGAAATCCCTGGCTAACAGTGCCCACGGGCAAAGGAGATCGCGGGGGCGGTCCGAGCTTGTCATAAGGAATGGAGCGGTCGCTAAGATCCTGTTGTGCAGAGACGGACGACTGGCGTGGTCTCGCCTTCTTGCGTCCGAATATGCTATCCATGGGTTACCCACTGCAGTATCAGAACCGTGCTGACTGCAGAGAGAGAGGTATCTTTAAGGTATAAAGTACAGTGAAGGTGAAGAGGTGTTACCCTCCACGCCGTTGCCAAACAAACAAAAGAGTTGAAAGAATGGGCAAGTTTACAGGGTCTCGATATCAAACCTGTCAGATCGTTCACTTACTTACCTGATACCGGACACGTATGACTAGGGCTGTGTTGGAAACTCAGACGTTATTAACAAAGGAATTTCTCACATGTTTTTTACATGTATTTAACATTTCTAACATGAGAGACCTTGGAACCGTCATGTGATTATTGTGAAAAAATGCGAAGAGTATCAGAACATTTAGCTATTTGATTTTGACAAATTTCTACATCTGCGAACTCTGGATTCTGGCTACAGTACACCACGCACTAATGATGCTTTCCCCCGAACAGAGTGGGAAACTTCTCGCCGCTCATGCTCATTTTGTCAACAAACAATTGGCTGAGCTTAACAATCTTCTTAGGCTTGTCGAGGGCACCATCACGGATGTCAACAGTCAAGAACACAAAGAATGGCTTGCCCATATGGGCCGACTTTGTGATGTTTGGGAAAGACGCGAGGCTGGAGATATGACCCCATGGCCTGACGTACGTGAGATTGTTTGGCCTTGTGGGTCCATCATGACTTTTTAATTGACGTGTCTCTTGTACTAGCCTCCCTTAACGGATGAGCAAATAAAAGCAACAACACCATCAGCTCCATCTCTGAATGAAAAGTTGTCAGGTTATGCCTTGCGTGAAGCTTTACGGCACCAGAAACGAGCAGACTTAGAAGGTGCCAACGGAGTGGGTCCAGCCCATCAATCTGCAGCAAAACAAGGCCCAGGACGTAGCCGCAATGAACTTGTTGACGACCTGGTTCTTGAATTCAGAGAGCCCAACCCTAAAGGGAAAGATTCAACTCATACATACTGTATCGGATGTGATAAGTGAACTGCAGGAAGGGATCTGAGACGCATTCTTGATCATGCAAGCATGAAATGCGAGGTAAGTTTTAGCATCCATCATAAATAAAACAGACTTTAATTGGTCTTAGGCCATCAGAGACCATTGGCCAATGTTATATAAACGTGCTCAAGATGCATTGAATGCTGACTCCAACAGCAACTCTCTTGAGACTGGGAACATGAAGAACCTACCTAAAGTTCACAAATCAGCGCCAGACATTGCTGCTGTAGGTGATGGCGGAGCTAATGTACGCCTTTCAAAACAATGGGTCCATCGGGTCTACCCTTGGATACTGAACATCTATGACCCATGCCATAATCTTAATTTGATGCTCAAGGACATCGGAAAACTTTTCAAAGGAGTGAGCTTCATTTACTTCATACATCAGTTGACAATTAACATGAATCAATTTACCTCTAGCTTTTGTTGACCATCTCTGGAATCTCCAACTATTTTGGAAAGTCAAATTATGGCACTTATCAGCTCGCTGCTGAGCGTGCGGCTCTTGGGATTTCTGAGGGAATGAAATCAGCATCAGAAACTCAGTTCTCAACATCCTACCTTCAAGCAAAGGCAATACTGTCATGCATACCAGCTATTCAAGTTTGTGTTACGAAGAAGACACTCCTGTTCAATACAAAAGCAGTACATGGCCCTACAAGTTCATTCAAAATAAGTGGTTTTCTTATCACTTGTTGTGCCAGACTCGCAAGCTTAAGCAATACCTTGACCCAGTTGATGCAGCTCACTACACTTTCATGAGCCAGTTGTCGTCTTTTGTTCAGGTTCTTGCTCCCAGGGCAAAAGCTATTTTTGACACTTGAAGGTCAGGCAATCAACTGTGCTGATGTCTTTTATGCGTGGGTGTGCATTGCATGGCACCTTGAACAACTACTGGGGAACCCTAGATGTGGTTTAACAGATCGTCATGGTGAGATTATGGAGATTTACAATCACCGTTTTGACCAAATGATGTCTGAGTCTTCACATGAGGTGTTCCTGCTCGCCTACTGGCTTCACCCACATACGCCAATGCGATACAATTCTTTATCATGATCACTAAAATATTCCTATTTAGTATTTCACCACAATGGAGCCATTCAACTTGGTCTACCAAATCTTAATGGCCGCTCAGCTCTTGGAAAAGATGCTTATCCAACTCTCTATAAACGACTCCTGAAATCAGCACTTGGAATCTTGAAGAGGGAACAAAAGCGAGCTGGAGGGGGGGGCAAAGAAGAGTCAACAGTGCTGGTGGATCAGGTTCACCGATGGGCCTACAATCAAGAACTGTTTCAGCACCACCCTTGGGACATCGACTAAGCCGCTTGACTACTGGAAGTCGCTAGAGAGGGATTCAAATGCGCGTCAGTTAGCAGTAAGCTCAGCCAGTCATTTTCCCTGAACAAGTTCATAAGACTAGTTGTCTAGCGCATTGTGGTCAAAATATTCTCGATATCTCTGTCCAAGATATGCAATGAGAGAACTGCCTCACGTCTTGGCTGGTTCAATGCAGCCCAGCGCAGCTCCATGAGCCCTGAAACTCTTGTTGAGTGCACAAAACTCTACAATTTTTATACAAACAGCTTTGAAGAGGGAGAATTTGATCACAAGGCTCACGTTTATGTCCCCGAAATCACACCTACTACAACTGTATCGAACACCACACCGACTGCCCAACAGTATTCAGCTCCCTCACTTGCCGACCTTCTCAACAAGGAAAATGTTTTGCTGTTGGACGTGAACATTGAGAGGTTGGAGGCTGACTGGTTTGATGCTGCAGATCCATATGATCTTGAAGAGGCAGATTGTGCAGATGCTCAGAATCCTGATGATGAGTGCATTGTCAGATGCAGCACTCAATGGAAGATTGCAGACATTGTAACCTTGGACAGCACTGCACTCACCAAACTTATTACTCGTCCCGGAGGTGACAAGATGGCCGTAATCAAGGGCAGGAAAGTTGCAGCTGAAGCATTGGTTTTGACACCATTGGGGCAGCCAGATGACTGGGAAATGGATGACTTTATATAGGAGAAGGTGTTTAGGCCCTCATGGCTGGCTCACGGAGGGTACAGACAGTGGTAGAAGTGTAATCTACAATGGCGGTAACTTGTTTCATGTCTGTGAAAGTTGCATTACATAATGGAATTTTTCACACTTCTTCACATGTGAGAAATGCCTCACATTTCTCACATCGCCAAATTAATATCCAACACAGCCCTATGTATGACCTCTCCTGAGCGACTGTGGTGCTCATTTGATAAGCTATGTATTGTACCTATAAGTACCATGATTACCACTAATGCAGGAATCAAAAAAAAATGAACCCCTCCAATTCTGTCAAGCCCTTGAGGGCTATCCCTACTCCTCCCCTCGTGATCTTGAGCGTGCTGTCCTGCTTCCTTGCATTGGCTGCCATTGTTAGGACTACGCTTAATGCCTCTCGGCGTTTGACGCGTTCCCACCAGTCAAACTGAATGATGAAAGAGAAAGAGTTATTCTGATAGTCTTAGGCGTTCACGCATTAAGCGGTGATTCCCAAGAGAACTCGAATGAGGACTCTGGGTGTTATATTACAAGACTATATACAAGTGTACATGCATCTACCTACAGGTATCTACCGTGTGTCTAATGCAAGGTGCTGACTGAGAAGAAATGTGGCAGAGGTGAGGCGCTGACTGATAGTGATGTCATACATGCTGCGTGCACATGTCTATCAGTCAGCTGCAGTCGCCTGCCATATTCAATGTGTTCGTGACTAATAATGATTACTGTGCTACTGGATAAGATAACATCCGTCTGATAAGATGAGATAGGGATTAGATAAGATGGAAAAAGGTGAACCGTGACATTACTCCCTCTTTAGGCCTCAGATTCCAGATGAGGCCGTCTAAGGAAAGTAAGTGGGGGCAGGTTCGGCGGGGATCGTGAACGGTCCGACGAGGGTTTCGTCAGACATAAGATGCTGTAACTAAATCATAATGTGGGCAGGAAATTCCAGTTTCCTATGTTATAATGCAGCCCCCATTTTGCAAG
The DNA here is from genome assembly GCA_018858115.1 of Tephrocybe rancida. Lineage (NCBI taxonomy): Eukaryota > Fungi > Basidiomycota > Agaricomycetes > Agaricales > Lyophyllaceae > Tephrocybe > Tephrocybe rancida. The sequence goes on from JABCKT010000356.1 coordinate 17,822, forward strand.
GCCCTTGACTAAATCATAATGTAGGCACACCCACTATATACCACCTCTGTCCTGCATTATAATGTGGCTCCTACATTATGATGTGGGCACATCATAATGTAGGTACATTGTGTAATACTTTCTATATATGGCTACCACAACAAACAACAACAATCATTGATGGATGCCTTATATGGACACATCAAGTGTTGGTATCACCATATTATGGCCTCTGCCACTGTCATTATATAATTGTGCATGCCCAGGCAATATCACCTCTGTGACAGAGGCACCAGTTAGGGTTGGTTAGGGTTGTTTGTGCACAGCACAGCCACACTGTTAGGTCTTGGTTTGGTTAGGGTTGTCTTGGCTCAGGATATATATAT
>JABCKT010000357.1:0-18103 GCA_018858115.1 Tephrocybe rancida
AGGACGAACAGGAGGACCCGAAAATCCCGGATATCTCCAGATGCTTCCTGACCAGCGCAGTTCCCGTTCTCACTGGGCCTCAAGAGTTTGCCGTCTCAGGTCCCCTGGCAGATATCCATTACGCCGCACCTACATCCACAGCCTTCGCTTTCTCTAAGCTGCACTGTTTCCTGTAGGCTTTTGCTGCCGCCTGTGGCAGATATGTGTTCATGTTCTTCATCTGTCTTGCTGCCTGTGGCATATGGACCGCCTGTGGACTTCATGTGGTTTGTGCACCTGTAACTGCGCTCAACATGTACTTTGTTTCATTCCCACATTTGGTATACACAACTCCGCAACAACTCAACCATTCAGGGTATGTGTCAGTTGACATCGTGACTTTGACTTACATTAATCTTCCAGTCTCTCAACTCGACATGGTTGGCTGCATGGCCCTATACATGGTATATGTACACGTCAGGCATCCTCTTGAACACGGCTAACTGCAACCTCTAGTCGTCAACACCTCGATGGTATGGTGCACGCCGCAGGGAGAGTTGGAAAGCACGAGAGTCACAGACGGTGCAGTGAGTCTCAGCTGTCCCTTTGTATCTAACGTTTGTTGACGCTCTCTGCCCAGGAATGCTTCTCTCATTGCTCTCATTACTCCTCACAACAACTGGCTCCCGTGGCGTGCAGAGCCTCTCCCCTCAAGCCTTGCTCAAGTGCGTGCTTTCCGTCTTACAGCCGCAAGCAGCCACGCCAAGCCCCGCTTTGTCTGTTGCCCATGGTAGAAGGATACGTGAGGGTCTCCAATGGCGGATGCGATTGCAAGCGGCATTGCCTTTGGCGTCATGGGAGCAGTATGTGGCAGTGAGTATCAGTATTAGTATATGTACAACTACCATTATATATGTAGTATCTATTGTTCGGTAGCTGTACCTTCCATTGAATCCTAATCATTTGATACCCTGTCTGTCGACCAGAAAGAGGAATCTTGCATACAGTCATTCACCGGTCAGTGGGACACCGAAATCAAGACGGGCCTCGGAAACTTCTCTGTACTCACGGGTGCCAAAACAAACATTGCAGTCAACAGTAGTCATATGTACAGTACAATGTTAGGTACTTTAACCAGCAGGATTGGAGTGAAATACGGTGAGGATCTGAGGATCAGTCGAGAAATGCCTTATCAGCCAAAATACCAGTCAGTGGGACGCGTGACATCAGACCCTGAATTCCCATATCCGGATGTATTTTGGTGGGAATGTGATGTGACTTAGATGTGACATATGGCACCCACAAGCTCAATGTCTCGTTGCGCACAATATTCAAGGGGTATGTCCAGTTTCTAACATATACAACCTTAAATAGTATATAAGGTATATGAGGGTAATTTTTTCTAGAGAAGAAATTGGGCTCCAGACGCCAAAGATCAAAATTTCTCAAATTCCATCGTCTCTCCTCAAAATCGCCAGGCTTCTAAACATGCTACGGGCCTATGAAAATTCTGAAGGATGTATTAGACAACATACTTTGAAGTTACAAAAAGTCCGAGGAACATCACAGATCGCGAAGATGAGAAAAACCTACTGTCCCACTGAGTGATGGTGTCCCACTGAGTGGTGAATGACTGTATGTGACTATCACTCGCAAGAAGGATGAAAATCAACCTTATGCCCTTTTTGGGTAGTAGGTTGAATTCGACAATTTACGGTTGCTGAACAACCTACGTGACCAACCTACACAAGGTTGCTTAAATCAACCTAGGTAGGTTACTTATCAACCTCACGGCGGTTGAACAAAACTCTTATAACAGTTGATTTCATAGGTTGAATATCAACCCTTCCAGCACTATGGCGTTCAAAACGCACATTTAATCAATTACACCTGTTTATTGATTATCTTACTTTCCGAGAATATTTTTCAGTTCTGAGAATTTATAAGTGTCCAAGGATTTTGTAAGTGTGTCCGAGAATTTGTTAACTGACTGCGAGTTTTCTTGAGTGATGTCTGAGTTTTGCTTTTGGTCCCGAGAAATTTTGAGGGTGCTCCCGAGATCTTTGGAGTGAGCAAATGTGGGTGATGTCAAAGCCATCTTATCTTGTGATCTAAGGCATCAGTCAAGCAGTGCCACACATTCCAAATGCAGAAACCTCGACCATCCTCTGCTCTGCAGGTCTATTGGCCTTGTTCTAAGCTAAGGAAAGGCTAGAAACTGATCTCCCAGGTATATTTACCTGCTCTGAGATACTAAATCCCAGCACTGGCTCAAGTGGGAATATAATACATACATTTTTGACGACTGTTGGCTGCTGACCTGAGGCTTTAGCCAAATAATGCCACACCTTCCAAATGCAGAAACATCACCGCTGTTCGGAACATGCCCCACTCCCATCAAGCATGTGTCAGCATTGTTCAGAAATTCCCGAACAATGATTGGATGTGTTGAGCTCGCTGTTTCTCACAATGAGCTCGCTATTTTCACCATTCTTGGCTTGTTTTTTTATTTTTTATTTCTTTTGCTCCCTTATTCTATATTTCCTTACTTAATTTATCCCCCCCCCATGGGTATACGAATGAAGAGAGATACCAACTTTTGACAAGTGGAGGGTCGATCAGTCTTACTCAATCGCATCAAATTCGCCGCTATCCCGCACCTCTGATGTCAGTTCCTGTCTCGGCAGCTCTCTATATTTTGCCAAAATACTTTGAATTCAAATATTTCCTGGAATTTTGCAGAGTTTTCTGGCATGTAAAAGCCTGCCACAACGGCACTGGATATCTCCGGCACATACAGACATCGGCCACTGAATTTGAGCAGGACTTGCGTCCTCAAAGTCACTCAAAAACATATGATTGCAAGGTGACATACAGACTCTACTCTAGAGAGGTGCAATAGCTAATAGGTTCTTTTCAACTTATCTTATTAAAACAACAACTATCATCTGTTTTAATGATATTTCTTCACATCCCATGTTGTTCCTTCCTTGACATAAGTCATTTATCATGTTTGATGGTTACCTTTTGACACTTCGTACTCAGGTGGGTGCTCAACTCGAGTTGGTGCACTTCAACAGTTCTTACTTACCATGGCGTTCAGACTGCGGTATTCAGCCCGCCACGCCTCAGAGCGCCTAAAAACTGTGAACGGGTCATCCAATCACTGTTCGGGCATTTCCGAACAATGCTGACACATGCTTGATGGGTGGGGGGCATGTTCCGAACAGCGGTGATATTTCTGCATTTGGAAGATGTGGCATTGTTTGGCTAAAGCCTTAGGCCAGTCGCCAAAAATGTATGTTTTATATTCCTACTTGAGCCAGCGCTGGACATTAGTGTCTCAGAACAGGTAAATATACTTGGGAGATCAATTTCTTTCCTTTTCTCAGAGCAGGGCACTGGTCGATGTTTCTGCATTTGGAATGTGTGGCACTGTTTGGCTGATGCCTTAGATCACCAGATAAGATGGCTTTGACGTCACTCACAGAAGTTCATTTGCTCACTCCAAAAATCTCGGGAGCACCCTCAAAATCTCTCGAGACCAAAAGAAAAACTCGGAGTCAGTTAAAAAAACTCTCGGATACACTAACAAAATTCTCGGACACTCATAAATTCTCGGAACTCAAAAACATTCTCGGAAAGTAAGATAATCAATAAACGGGGATAATTGATTAAATGTGCGTTTTGAACGCCATAGCAGCACCCACAGTGCACAGACAACCCCCGTGAGAATTTTGCAGCACACCCGCAGTTGTTTGTTAACTTTTTTTCTCCCGGCTGTCAGCGCTCAGCCCCGCGGCTTGCCAGTGGACTTTGAATTCTCGAGACCTTGATGCCAGTGAGCGAGAGTAATCAAGAGTAATCCAACCTCAAGGCGCCTCTCATGTACATGGTGCTTGCAGAGATATCTTTGTCGCGATTCGACGCTTGCACATTCGCGTGTGGGTTATTCACCATTATCTCAAGCAAAAGGAGCTCTTGTCAATTGAAGCCCAAGTTCGGGGACAAGAAGTTGGCAGACCTCTTCTGAGTGTCCAGCCGCTTCGGAAAGCTGTCCTCCTCGCAAGAGCTTTATAGGCAAAGCTCTCATTTAGATGGTTGGCGTCACCGAGCGTAAATTTGAGCACGGCGATCTCGTCATCAACGACGTAACACAGAACTTCATTGCGTCCACGCGCAGCGCTTTCAGTCCAAGTTGGTCTTGCGAGCCTGGATCTCCATCAGAAGTTTGGCAAATTAGTTTCCGATGGTTTCTCAACCAAAAAAACCATCGGAAACCAACAAAAAACCCGGAAACCCTGAGACTTGGTGACCTATGTCCCTTTTTCCGGAAACCTGCGTATTTCAATACAAACTTCGTGACTAAAAATAAGTCATTTTGCCGTTTTAGGTTTCTGCAACCTAAAAACCAGCGGAAACCACGGGAAACCTGGAATATAATTTCCCATCTTACTGATGTCTTAGGTCAAACATGACCTCCCCTTTGCCGAATTTCGCTTCTTGCAGAATTAGAACTAAAATTTGAATGCGACCTAAGCGACGGCGAAAGCTCAGGTGACGACGTCCCAGCGAGATACCACAACGAGAAGACACTGATTGCCTCGGTAGCACCATCTATTGACGCCATGGTGCTCAACTCTTCGTGACCTTCCTATTGAGATCGACGAACTTTTCGGTCGAGATGATTACTTCATTGGCAGGAAAGGTGCCTAGGCTGAATTCACTGACGCTTGTCGTCGACGGTCAATAACGTCAGTAAATTTTTATTTCGCCCTGTAAAATTCTCATTGATGATGTCGGTATTTCGACCCAGAAAAGTCAATTCTTGTCCCACCCCCCGACCGCAGGCCACCTCTTGCAGCCGGTAGATTGGGCATTGTACGATCTCTCCGTGTATTGAAAACAAATACGTGATGTCTCGATTGACATATCCCCAGAGACGTGGATGGAGGAACGGTCCATGGGCCTGATGAGAGGATACGTCTTACCGGGTTTGATGAGTTTCAAAGGGTGCACTGCGGGCATACGCATTCTCGTACTGCTGGGCACTGAGCACTGAGCAATGTGGTTCACCTTGGGAGGACAGAGCTTTCAAACACGATTCCCCTAAAGAAACGGGGGCCTTCATCATCTGATAAGACGAAGGACGAGAATGAATAGATGATACAATAAAGAGCATGAAAACAACACAAATGCAAACCATGATACACTTTTTAAGAGTTTGTTTTCAAACGGAATTAGGCCTTGTCCTTCCTGGCACCTACCCAGTAAGTGCCATTGGGCCACTCGAACTCTGCGATACTTGACTTATGCATCTCAATGCTGCAAACGAGTATCATCAGTCTGGGTTGATAATCGAAGATGATAGAAACACACCTGTAGCCCTCGTTGGGGTTCAGAGGAACATTGTAACGTCCGTTTGAGTTGATAGAGCAGGGAGTCACGAAATGTTCGTGGAGATGGTCAACGAATTCGAGGACGTTACGCTCCATGGTACCAGAGATAGCGATATAATCGATCAAGCTAGATGCGCCACACTTCAGTACGAGCCAATACTCATGATTGCGGATCGGCTTACCTCAAGTGAATGACGTATTCGCAAAGACCTACACCTCCTGCGTGCGGGCACACTGGGACACCGAACCTGCATCAAGTCACGTCAGGGACCGATTGGGATACTCAGAAAGGGCCGGTACTGACTTGGCGGCCATGAGGAGCACACTGAGGACCTCGCTCACACCTGCCAATCGACATGAGTCGATCTGGACAACGTCGATCGCCTCAGCCTGGAGCAGCTGCTTGAACACCATGCGGTTGTGTGCGTGCTCGCCGGTCGCAACACCAATGCCATGGGGCTTCAGGCCCTTGCGGATAGCAGCGTGGCCAAGGATGTCATCTGGTGCAGTAGGTTCCTCGATAAACCTGATATTCCATGAGCTCGACGATCGATAGAATGAGGGTCCAGACATACCAAGGCTTCACTTCCTTGAGGCCAGAGACGTAATCGATAGCTTGTTGGACGTCCCACACCTGGTTCGCGTCAATCATGAGGACGGCACCGGTGGGGCCAGCGTTCTTGCCGCGCAGAGCCTCGCCCTCGAGGTCGCGGGGGGGAAGGTTGGCAGGGAGGTATTGGGGGTCGTCGATGATGGAACGGATGATCTTTGCGCGGCGGAGATCGTTGGCCTGGTCGGCACCAACCTTCATCTTGAAGTGGTTGAAGCCTTGCGCAACGGCCTCTTTGGTCAGGCGAGCGACCTTCTCGTCGGTATAACCTGAAGCATTAATGAGATGAGTAGGTAGGAATGCGAAGAGAAATACATACCGAGCCAGCCAGCGGAGGTGACGTATGCGGGGTAGCTGATAAGATCGTAATCGGTAATTTGGCCCAGGAACAGAGGACTGTAAACTTACCCAAGCTCGACGACCTTAGCTTCACGCTCCTTCTTGCCTGCCTCCTTCTCTTTCAGCATGGCAAGGGCCTCCTCCTTCGTGATGGCGTCCGAGATGTACCGGAATGCAGCAGACTGCACGATTTCCTCGGGTGTGAAGTCGGCGACGAGCTTCCAGAGAGGTTTGCTGCGCGAGCGGGCGTACATGTCCCAGACAGCGTTGTTGACCGCGCCGGACGCGATGTGAATAACACCCTTCTCCGGGCCAATCCTGAGGGTCACATTTTGGGTGATGTTGTGTTTTAGGATGGTTCAAAGACGTACCATCGAAGCTGGGGATCAGCCATCATGTAGTCCCAGGTTTTGCCCATGTTGGAGAAGAGATCTTCAGTTTCTTTTCCAACCAGACGATTGGCGACCTCCTTGATCGCGGTACAGACCTGTTGGGCGATATTGTATAGAAAGCAGCCTTTCGGGACATGATTGAAACCTACGATGTCGTTACCACGGCCGATGGTGAATGTCATTCCGTAGCCCACCAGTTCCGAGTCCGTGAGGAGGGAAACATAAGCGGAAGAGTAATCGCACTCCGTGTTCCTGGTGAACAAAATCTCTTTAGTGCCTCGTCGTGATTTAGAGCACTAGAGCTCACATAGCATCGGTTCCATCGCCAGTCAAAGATGTAGGAAACCGCACATCTACATTCCGAAGAGTCAACCTCTGGTATGTCCGTTCACAGTGATCCAAACTCACCGTTAATTCGAAAGCCTGTGATTCTAGGCATTGTGGCAGCAGATAATTACTGTAGAGTAGAAGAGAAAGCAAGAAACTGTGGAGGGGGCGTAGCAGAACATGATAAACTAGTTCAGCCTTTATAAAAGAAATTCCGTTCCGACGATTAGGGGCGGGCCGGTGGACCGTCCACGGACGGTCCAACCACGGGCCTCGAGCGCATTCAGTCTTCTCGTCCGCTGGTTCTCCGTACGGGGGATGGACTTTTCAATGCTTCAGGGCTCCTCACCGCGTGTTACAACGTTGACGGAGCACTTGAAAGGCATAGTTTGGGGAAATAAAATATATCCGATACTAATGCGAAGTTCACAGGATGACTTCGAGTTGGTGCCACTGGCCATGGCAGCTGATGTCTTTATATAAGCTCGTCTTTCCCCGAGCTCTCCAAGTTTCCGTACCTCGTGCTTCGGCGTCCGGTGTTCAACGTTCAGCCGTTGGACTTGAGCGGGACAGGCGGTCCATCGATGGCGGCACAAGATCTGCGGCCCGACAGAATATTAGCCCGAAGGCAAACCCTCCGGCTTCCTTGATTACGATAAAGGTACACTATTCACAAACTAGATATACATTATATACAAGCAAAACGACAGTCCTCCAATCACATAGATACGCAACTATCCAAGAAGATACGATTCCCTCGACAAAAGAATCACCTACCATCTCACCACATCATTATTACTGCGGATCGACATCAATACGTTTGAGCAATGATGACTCCTGGGTGCGATATTCAGGACCGCGAGCAGGAGGCCTCATATCCGATCTTGGTTGACTGGCGTGGTTCGCAGATACGTTACGATCCCAGCTGTTCTTCGAGGGGTAATAAGACCCATGTATGCCTCCTCTAGCCCGCCCGAAAGGCCTAATATCGCGAGCGGCCCCCGAGGGCGCCCCTTCTTGGGTGCTGCTCTGCCAATAGGGGACCTTATTCCTGAATTTGCTGTAGTGGTCTGGTCCAGCCCCCAACGCCCTATCAATCGCAGGTACGGAATGGTCCCAATCCGGCGAGTACGATATGTCTAGAGAGGGCCTGCTCTGCGGCCCGTACTTGTGGTGTCCAGCTTGGGCGGCGCGAGGCCCGGAAGGGGGAGTAGCGGATCGTTCGGCGTGGGGGGCAGGCCCTCTGTATGGGACGAAGGGCTTGTACCCGCGATTGTGGCCATGGTGGGCGCCGCGGGGGTGAGTGAAGGTAGGCCTGACCGTGGGCTGCTCGGGTTCGTCGATGGAGTCGCCCATCCGCGCTGCGAGAGAAGAAGTAACATGGTTGTCGTTGATAGTGGGAGGATCAAGAACAGCGTTGCTGGTGGAAGGGTTGACGTTGTAATCGAATGTCCGTCGTTTGGGACGGTGGGGTGAAACGGGAGATTGCGTGGTATAAGGGGAGTGTCGGCGCTTTCCAAGAACAGGAAGGGATGCTGAAGGTGTGGTAGGTCGCTGAGAGGGGGGCTCGGGGCTATCTGCAACTGGTGCGATTGGGGCTGGTTGTAATCTTTGGAGGAGAGGGAGAGCACCTCCGCTGGTCGTATTCGAATCGTCTTCGGTAAATAGGGGGACCACTGTAGTGTGCTGCGGGCGTTCCAAGTCTGATTCTTGGGGTGTAGAGGAGCCGGCACCTGGCACATGGATTCTATTCTCCTCTTCGTCTTCCTCCTCTCCCGCAGGATTACCCTCGGCTCGCAGTCCAGTATTTGCATAGGCAGCGTCACCAATCACGGGCTCTGCGACTATGGCAGGGGTTAAAGGTGTACCCCGGCTGCTCGACGGAGGGCTCCAGGCGGTAGATCCTTCTCTACCCAGTTCCTTCTCCACCTCCATCTCATTGTCATCGCTTGAAACATAGTCGGCGGGTGGCGAAAATGACATGCTCTTCTCGAAGCTCGACCCTTTAAAAAAATCTTCATCGTCTGCTGAACCCTCTTGCTTGAGGTTCAATGGTCCCACCGACGAAACTGGTAATATTGCCTTGGGTGCGTGCTGGTCATGGGGGTTCTGTAAGATTGTTGTGTTGCAGGGAGCGACTTTGGATGTATTCATGGGTGCTTGAGTGAAGTGACTTGTGGGAGCGTCGTTGGCTGCCCTGGGCAGTGCTGATACAGAGGAGAAGTTGGTGTTGGGAGGGTTTGAGATAGTAGAAATTTTTCGTGATGGAGTCGTGATAAGCTTGTCTGCTTCGGGCATAGGGGGCGATGTTGATTCAAATCGTCGCCGTTTGCCCAGCCGAGTTGAGTCCCGGGCTTCTGTGCTTTGTGGCACATGCGACGGGCCCGTCAACCCCTCAACAGGAGTTTGACTGGAAATCGTACTATCTTGATATGTGTGTTTGTCGTCCTTGGTAGTCGGAGCATAAGGTTTCACGGAAGGCTGCTGCACGCTGCTGATGCTCCATGCACGCCGCACGTCATCGGCCTCCTGCTCGAGTTCGAACATCCGGCGGTTGAGTTCTCGTTTCTCGGCAGACACCGCGTTCAAACGAACATGAAGGGACGGATGCGGGGAATCCGGCGTAGGGATGGGGTGCTGTGGAGCCACAGGTACGCTCTGTTGAGAAATTAAGTTCTGAGAAAGGCTTCCATTTCGGGGGTCGCTGGTGTTGGTCATTTGATGATATTTGGGTGAAGCACTGTCTGAAATATCGGGGGGGTGCGAGTCGCTCGTTGGTTGCGACGATTTGTCGGTAGTGGGTGGCTGAGTTAAGGGTTCTCGTGCTCTAGTTATAGCTGCAAGGGCTGCCTTGGTGGCATCGTAGGTTTCCTGAGCTGAGGCTAGGCTGCGCTCGGCTTTCTCGAAAGCTATCAAAGCGCTTTCGTAGGAAAGAGCCCACGCTGACTGGATGTATTGAAGCTGTTGTGTCGAAATGGTGTATGTGAGTGGTGTTTCCTCTGGTTTTGGCGGGGTGAGGAAAGGCAAAGGTGGTGGGGTGGGAGTATGAGTAGTCATGGCCTGTGCGACCGCGACCACCGGTGAATTGGAGGTAGAGGGCTCGATAGATGATGTAGTATGACCTGTTGCACTAATGATACTCGTTCCATCTGTAACCCCTCCAGCCATCGTATTTGGCGCAAGTGGAAAAGTAGTAATAGGGGTTTGTGAACCAATGGTAGGTTTTTGTTCCGGCTGAGAGTCATCCATTATAGTCATTGGAAGATATAGGCCGTCAGAAGAGGACCAAGTCGAGTAGTTTGCACTGTCTGATAGTCTTCCTTGTAAAGGTGTGTGTGTGGGAGTACCTGTCCACGGAGTTTCGGAACGAGATGGATACTCCAAGTCCATGTCCATAGGTGTCGGTGAATGTCTGAAGTCTGAAGATGGTGTACCCATACGCTTCAGTAGATTAGGAAGCTGGCCGATAACCTTGAATTTGAAGTCTGCAAAACTAGGAGCAGGAACATTTGGTTGATCGCTGTTGGCTGAGGATAGTTTCATGGGCTTGTAAACGGTCACAGAGATTATCCTTCTCCGAACCAACGGGCTAATAGACCTAAGAGCGTACTGAAAGGAGGCTTGAGGAGCAGTAAAAGAAGTTAAAAGAAAAAGCAGTGTGTGGGAATTGTTTGAAACACTCCTGTCAAACTTCGAAGACTTTGATCATCCTCAAGGCGCCGCAGCGACTCTCAGGATTTCTCTGCATATACGTCTATTATACGAGCGCTTCAAGCTCTACACTCTTGGATGAATGTACTCATTGCGTTTTATCTCATTGCTTTGATTTGATCGCGAATCAGAATTCATCATTGACAACAACGGTCTCCATTTCGTCTCCATTTTGTCGCCCACAAACCTCTATTCTGCCTCTGCTGGATCACTGAATAGCTTATTATGCCGTCTCAGGAAGACGTGTTCGGTTATCTGATGGCATCGACAAAGGTCTGAAGCGCTTAGCACTCGTTAGTAATGACAAGGATGCTGTCGCCTTGTTTGCGACTAACGGCAATTGTTGCTTTTGTTCTTTTTCCGTGCGCAAGACAAGGCAGGCGCCTTCCCGCCGTCTCCAAGGCGCAACCTCGTTTTCCATTCAGGACAACGACCTTGATACTTACTCTTGTCCTTTGCTTTTTTTTGTACGAGGATCGAGCAGTACTTAACATGTTTCACGACAAGATGAAAGTCATACCCGCTCCCACCTCAATCATTCCCTCCAATCCAAAATGTCCCGCGTATCAGCCATCCCGCGTATCAACTCCCAGGCTCACGCGCATGCGCCATACCCACCTCGGCGGTCAATGGTCCCGGAGACTCTGAGGCCCGAAGTGGAACACTGCTACAAAGTGCAACTCGCATACCAACTTAATACCTGCCAGCTCCCGCGCCTACCTACAGGGTTCCCGTTTCTCTCCGGATATATACACAAGACTCATCCGGAAAGCCTCATATGCCATCCGTACGAGGTTCTTGAGGAGCTCCCGATTCAAAATCAGCCTTCAGCATGGGCCCTTATTAAATTTAATGGTCACGCACCACAAGACAAGGACCGCAACCTTACCTGGGAAGTATACGTCTCCGACAAGGCGTCACAGCTTCGCAACTCGCGCAGTAAGTCCTACTAGTATTCTCTGTGCTGGAGGAGCCTGACCTGTTGGTCCTCAGACCTGAAAACTCCGGTTGCGAAGGTCCAGGTCAATCTCGAACTCGCGAGGGGCTTCTACTGGAACTCACTTGTATACGATCCCACTACGCTCCTGCGTGCCTTGGCCATTTCGTTGGAACTCGGGAAGGCGATTTCGATCGAGCTCTACGACAAACACTCAGTCGTCTATGTCACCCACGGCAGGGAACGAAAAAACTACCTCGTTGTCAAGGAAATGCGCTGACGTGCTCTCGCTGCATTTGTTCTTTGTTCTGCTTCTACGCATCTCCGTTCTTTGGCCTCATTGAGGCTCCTGCGACTGCCTGCTTGGCCACCATGTCATCCGGCCTTGACGCGCAGCCTCAGTTTACACACTTTCAATCTGTATCATGCACGACCTTTCATAAAACACATCAATACCTTCACGTCTTCACGTCTTCACGCACTGCATACAAACTTGGACATTACATCACGAATGATCATGATTCTCTTAGACGTTACACAAGCACGCTATAATTCGATTTCTTACCACACAATTCTATTATTTCGACACATTTGTAATATATTACACACACATACACATGAACCTTGATGGTTTCATACTCTCACTCTGACACTGAGTGCCAATTCAACGATGAAAAGTAAGTCAGAGCTGCCAAAGCGTCACTCAAGAGTCTATATAACTCAACTTGAGTCAAGACGCGTCGCGTTGAATCAAGTCACGCGGCTTGTATTAGACATCACATGTTCCTATGTTTCGATGGCACCGCCCAGACCCTCGGTTTCTTCGTTCCAATTGTCTTGACCACTCTGTGTCGGACCTCCACTGCCAGGAGATTTTTCCTTTGAGGCTTTTGTATCATACCACACTCCTTTGCTTGCGATAACTCGCCGGTGCGTCAGATTTACACTTCTTCATCATTTTTTCATTTGAATTAATATTCAATTGGGTATCAGGTCGTTGGCACACGACGTGGCGAGAAATACGTGATACACTCAGAGTATCGGGCGTCATATAGACCTTATTGTCTGCCAGTGGTGATTCATCGGTGCGTCACACTTTTGACAACCCTGCTGAGAGTCTTTGGGCTAAAATTGATAATTTTATTATTGAACTTTAGTGTGTCCCAGGTTATCAAGTCGTACACGCGATCAACCCGCTCATCACTGAGAGACGTGAATACCTCAAGGTACAATAACTGTATCAAGCCGTATCCTCATTTGGCTTCTACGACCCGACCAAAATTAAGCTCTTCGCCCGCTCAAACCTCGCCGAGGTCACGCGGCACCAGACACATCGGAAATGGCCTCGTCACTCGACCTCAGCGATCCCGAAATATCACTCGAAGAAGACATCGTAGACCAGCTATGCCCTGTGGACATTGATGATGAGATCCCTGCGCGCCCATCAAGTCGTTTAGGTTTCAACTATCTCGATTACGATGACACGCCTTTGACAGAAGAGGAATTTTCAGAAGGGGTGCATTTTGAGTCGCTTCATGTGTTGCACTCGAGATCTCGCCTAGGAAGGCTGGTTGAGGATGAGTTTGATATTACGACGGAACGAGATATTACCGTCAAAACCTCTCGCTCGGGACGCTCAGGCGACCAATGGGCGTCGTTTCGCGAATTTCAGGCTATTTCAGACGACGAGGACCCTGGCTTGGACCAAGAGTCGGAATATTCTTCATGTGACGAAGAAAGCGATATATGTTCCACGGATGCACTTGTTGATACCTTTTCGGAGCCACTCGACGAATCGGACTGGAGCGTGTCTCCAAAGTTCTCGTGTCTACCATCCCCCCTCTCATCGCGTTACATACCCCGCCACGTATCATACCGACACACCCCGCAACGCCACCGATACCACCAGCACGGGCACTCGCGCCATGCGCTACTCCATCTGAAATGGTTCTGGGCCACCCGCGAAGAAATGTGGATAGAACACAAGGCGCGGATGTGCGAGGCTAAAGCGTACGACGGGCTCTTGATATTCAGTACGGTGTCGCCTGGGCTCCGTCTTCCGGGAGGTTACTTCCCACCAGATCCGGCTGATACCCCACAACCCCCGCCACCACCACCTACGGCGTGTCTCCCTCCGTTATCGATCCACCCACGGCGTGGCGACCTCAGTGCGCTTCATGATCCGTATAGCATGCATATCGATCGGTACTTCGTGGGAATGCCGCTGTGGACAATGGCGAAGACGCTTTGGATGTTTGATCTACACATGGCGTCGGGCGACCTTGCGAATAACGAAGAGGAACTCGACAGCGATCTTTTTGAGGAAGCGCACATCGAGGACGATTCGATCAAGACTTCGGACTCTAACGCGTTTAGTGATGATTCGGACTCCACCCTTGTTGACAGCGAGAGCGAAGCGGACGTAGTGCGACGCGTTCAGGCCGAGCAGGAAGCGGCAGGGGAGACCTCATGTGAACTTCACGCGTCGGAACGTGGCTCAGACGCTTCGTCCTCCAGTACACCCGGACCAGAAGAGTCGAAGAGTCCTGCCTCTTGTCAGCCCGAAATGCCGAGTCCCGAACCTCGCTGTTCTCGTTCTCCTACCCCGTCTGTCGGATGGGCTACGAACTGGTATCGTCGTTGGGAGGTCCTACTGCAGCTGTGTGTTGAAAAAGACGCGAAGATCTCCGGCCACGATTTGCCCCCGATGGTGTCCTCTTCGCCCCCCAAACCTCAGCGTTTCTTCATTGGCGAAGACTGGAACGACCTTGTCAACGACGACGAAGATGATGAGGACGAGGACGAGGATGAGGAAGATACGGCTCTGGGGAACGTTCTTGTCGTCGTGAACAATGACGAATGCTCCGATGACCAATATCTGCACCACTGGTTCTGACGATCCTATCCTTATTACACCAACATTTTCCTTTAGTTTATTTTTCTTTCTGTCTCATTCATCAATCACAGGAATCACATCACTGGTCTGCTTACTCGTTCTATTGTATACTAGTCCTCATTACCACCCACCACCTCCACACCAAAAACCCTCCCTCCTGCATCTGACTCATATCACAACCGCCCCACCCGCATTGACCTTTATTACCTCATTGTTTCCTTAATTGTCGCCGACATTGCACACCTAGCCAGCCAGCACTTGTTGTTGTATTACCCTTCGATTTGTCGTAACGTCTAACTTATTGATCTTCACATTATGATGTTCTATAGTATACATTATTCCTGCACCTTTGCCTCTATCTATTACTCCCACTATTTCGAGCCAAGAATGGATTGTCTACTTCCGGCACATAGTCCTGAAATTTTGCAGCCCCTTTTGCGTGCAAGAAAAACAAGGCGAAATTTTAAGTTGTTCGTATTGATATTCATTACAGCCGTCAGTATACATACTACGTCGCGAAGAAATACAACGTCTTGTACAATCAAGGAATGTAATTTGCTGGATTGTACGCAGGAGGAGCATCGGCCGGCCCTGCGTCGATAGCATCTGAGTGCCGGGGATTCCGAGTAACCTGCATCTGGTGGTTCTCCCGTCTGAGTCGCTCAATTTCACTCCGAAGAGCCGCCACCTCAGCTACACTTCCTTGACTCGAGGTAACTGCAAGGAGGGGTATTATATCAGACGAGCTCGCTGGGGTGGGGTCGTACCCCGTCTGCAAGTAATCGCGAGACGGATGTGATGCGGCGGCCCTCGAGGGATAAGGTGGAGAATGGTAGGAGGTCGATGGGGTCGATGAGGCATTGTAGAGGTTCTGGTTCTCCTCCCTGAGTGTCTTAGCAGTAGATTGGAGCTCGAAGAGCGTCATGTCGTCGGTTTCTGGGTCGGTAAGATGGGGAGGCTGGCGCGGCATATGTGGGCGTGTCGGCACTTCCACCGGACCACGAAGTGCATTGAGCTTTGCCAGGATACCGGACATCCTTTCGACTGGTTTATAAGGTGCGAATGAGAATGCAAGAATGGATGGGTTTTGGGGCAACAAACACGTACAGAGGATTTCCCAGGGGCGTCGCCAGTGACAGGAGGATATGCGTCGCCAGGGACAGGGGGATATGCGTGGCCAGCAACAGGGGGGTGTGCGTGGCCAGTAACAGGGGAATAACAGGAATGCTGCGATGAATATGACGATGAATATGGCAATGATAATGAAACCTAGCGGGCTGTTTTTAGGATCCTTAAATCCACCAGATTGTATTAATGTTGTGGCCGACGTGGCTTCGAATGTAATATAATCGATCCAGAAAACCTAGAGGTTGGTCGGGGCATTGTGAGCTGTTGGAACCATAATGTACGATACTAACCTGCGACTCTGTGACTTCTTTCACGGTTATGATAAGGGTGTGCTTCCCGGCACTGAGGTCAGTCTTGAAGAAGCTCTGGTGCAGTGCCCATTTGTCAGGCTCAGAGGTTTGGCTGCCGTCGTAGGCAGCGAATTTGGTGGGCCCTGTATCGTCGATGTGGTACGTCGTCAAGAGCTTCCCGGGCAGTTGATTCAACAACCCATATACCGCTACGGACCGGCCTACGCAGAACGTAAGTTTACAGTGAGGCAATCTGAAATTATGTTCGGCTATACCTTCGAAGTTCACGGTCAGAGAATCGCCTGGATTGCTACTCCCTCGCTGAGTGCCGTTGTACGGGAGCCCGGCGGAGGATTGCATCCCGGACTTTGATGTCCATCCGCTGCCTTTGTAGGTTATCCAGGAGTCTGTGTCGTCAAGCACCATTGTGAGCCCCCCCAAAGAGGTCGACGAGCTCGGAGTGACAACAGCATAGTCAAAGACAGGTTGTCCGGCAATGGGTAATAGAGACATTTCATGCGAGCGGCTGTCAGAGAGATTGTCTAAACCCCATAGGTGGTTTCCAGTCTGGAGACGGTGAGCAGAACGGCTTGGAATACAGAAGGGGCGTCACCTTGCCAGAGGCACCCTTTGTAATGTTCAAATCGACTTCTCGTGCTGCTGAACCTTCGAATGTGTAATTTAACCTAAATGCATCGGTCGGTTGACCGTAGAAATGTATCCCAGCTCCTTGTAGTGTAAATTCAGCTAAATTGTCTAAAGTGCGTAGGTATCTTCTATATACACTCACCATTAAACGTTAGCTGCATCGTCGGGCCGGAAGTACCAGAGGTCGAGGATCCGGATATCATTGGAGATGCATAGCTGCCACCATATGTGGAGTCATCGACAACCGTGGACCAAGAAGACTTGGGGACATAAGTAATAGCGGAGCTTTCACTATCAACAATGACAGAGGGTGACATCAAAAGTGGCTTATGAGTGTTGACCTCAAGTCTTATTGAGATGAGATTATTATACCACTCCTTCCAGCGCCCTTCATCCCACCGCCAAACGTCAAACGTGCGCCCACTGCCAGGTCATCGTGATCTAGCGAGACATCCAAAACCTCGGCATTCGCAGGCCCAGAAGGGCTTATCAAGGGGCTGCGTTGTTTGATGTACAACTTATAAACAACTTCCAAATCAGTGTTGAACGGTCGTGGCCGAGGTCAGAGAATGAAGCGATACAAGTGCGGAAAGGGGGACCAAGGATGTGGTGCAGCCGCCAGAGAAGGGGCGCAGAGTGGTGCCAACATAGCGATGTGGCGAAGTGGGTGAGTGCGCATAGCGATGCGGCAGGGGGCGGTCAGGCAAAACCTGTGCTATGTAACTTGACCCGGACAGTGCGGGGACTCGATACTAATAGACTTATTATTGGTAAAGATTCAGAAGAAGAAAGACAACTTGAAACGAAACGATATAGTGTTTGTACATATTAGTATCTAAAGGTGTCCGTGCCCCTCAACAATCAGGACACTGACTTCCACCCTCACGGTACTTAACTTTAAGTGCCCAGCTCGTCAGCGATTGCCTATTGACGGTATTTTGATGTCAGTATTGCTACATAACGATCGTCCCTGCGAATCATTTGTATGAAAAAGGCTACGCGTCCAGCAAATTCAGTCAAACCTTCCTGAATCACTTGGAATATAGTATCCTCGAATTTTTTTCATTCAGTAGAGGGTTTCATGCTACCGCGAGACCCTCAGCTTCGGCGTGACCGACTCTTGGAGGGAAGTTGGAGGGAAGTTACAATCTAATCTAGATCCCTTTGATAGCCGAACACAAACGCGTTCCTGGGAATGTCTACTACAGTAATGGGCCGCCCGCGAAGAAATGTGGGTAGAACACAAGGCACGCATGTGCGAGGCTAAAGTATACAACGCGCTCTTGATATTTAGTACCGTGTCGCCTGGGCTTCGTCTTCCGGGAGGTTACTTCCTGCTACTTCCCACCAGATCCCGCTGATACCCCACAACCCCCCCCCCCCCCCCCCCCCCCCCCCCCCCCCCCCCCCCCCCCCCCCCCCCCCCCCCCCCCCCCCCCCCCCCCCC
>JABCKT010000358.1:0-18038 GCA_018858115.1 Tephrocybe rancida
TTAATATTGTTTGTATATTGTAACACTTTTTGCACCTCTAATATTCAAGAAAATATTTAAATAGTTTCTAGATAGTTACACCCAGAATATACAATTAGGATAGAGCAAATATAGAGATGGCATTCAAAAAATATTATTTAATTTTCTTTCCATAATTTCTTGTTGTTCACAACCAGGACATGAAAATAATACTGTGACATCATGTCACAATACTCTTTGAATTTTCTTGCCTGGAAAAAACAATTGTTATTTAAATTCTATCTGAAATACTTTTTGGTTATTTTTTCAATGTTTTCCCCAATAGTTTCCTTTTACTGGTCCAGTGTCTAGCCACATCTAACTACATCACGATGTACCATTGTTTATCCGAACTAGCCAGACCCTCGGCTTGGTCTGTACAACTACGTATATAGATCTAAACTGATCTAAACAACCCTTGGCTAGGCCAAATTTGATGATCTGTTGAACGACCCTTGTTTAGATGGGGCCAGGTCTGATTAGCCGCCTAGCCAAGGGTCGGTTTGGGAGGATGCGAAACGTAGTGAATCAGTGTGATACGTAAACCACGAGCGCCTACTAGAATATTCAAACAGTAAACAGGTCGCAAAGCTACGCGGGTCACTGGATCTGGCGGTGATAGGATTTTTATACTTAGTTGAGTATGGCAAAGATAATGATGGATTGACCATAAGTAGTGTGACATTCATATGTAGTTGAATGGAAATAATGATTTGGCTTATACCCTAAAAACCTGGAGCCCCTTTAATGACAATCGGAGCGGTGAGTGCACCCCAGATGCTTCTCGTCCTGTTGACAGGCTCATCACGTCGTCGTTTTGGGAAGGGTGTTTCCTGAACTATCAGAGACCCGTAGTCAATATATGTTGTCGAGACATAGAGTTTTAAAATGCCGATGATGGGGTGTGACTCGCGGGAATAACAACGCGGGCTCGAACCACTCTCACCAAAACCAATGGGCAGCTCCTTTTCAGCTGCAAGACAGTGGCTGACGTTTCCGTTAGTGGCACTCCCTGGTACATGATACGACTCTACAACCACTTTTGTCAGCGTCTACCTAGAAAATGAGATGCTGCAAGATTTACTGATGCTCAACGTGTTGGGATCAAGGCAGAAGAGGCCTACATAGAGAGGAACTTTAGACTTGTTCTTGACCATGTAGCCATAGCTTCTGCCGCCAGATACCTTGATAGGGGTGAAATTGGCGACGGTTTGACCCTCTTCTCCTGCCTTTGGAACGTAATAATTGAGTTCGTCCGTATCACGCCCGGACGCCTCCACTTCGTGACATCTGAGTTCGACCTTTTTCATCAAGACGTCGTCATCATTTGAGCGATGAAGGTGCCAATAGAAATTGGCTGCGCCACGTAAAATCGAGATAAGGTGGTCAGAATCACTGGCTCGGATGACATCGCCAGTGTTCATGGGTAAAATGCGTTTCAAGCCATTACGCCCGTATAGATGGTTCATGGAAGAGAATTGCACCAGATCTCCTTGTCGCTTGAGAATGAGATCTGGGTAGTCATCTTCTTTGACGAAATGGAAGAACCGCTCGCTCTCCTCGAGACATCTAAGGAGGACAGATAACTTGTCGCCAATGAAGATACGAAGATCTGGCCGTTCTCCGACACGAGTCTGAACTGCGTATGCTGGTTGAGAGATATGAGGTGGAGCAGCACTGAGTAATGTGCAACGGCTTTCATGAGAGTCTGCGACATCAACAACGACCGAAAAGACAGCGGTAGACAGATGTTTGTCGCTATAAACAGTGAACTCGGCTCCCTTCGTGACACCGTGCACTTCCCCTTTGTCCAGATCGATAGACTTGATTGACCCGTCTGGCTGTTTGTCCCATCGAATAAAAGCTGTAATAAGACACGTGTCGCGAACTTCTGTTTTGAAGAGAATGCGATTTTGATTGAGACCTTCGCATTGGGGATGCTGGTGACTGGAGTGCGTAAACGGTCAAAATACTAGTAACGGCGACAACGGGAAAAATAATGTGCTCACTTTGGAAGTTCAGGAATAGACATTATGACGTCCTTGTAGGTGAGCTTGTGGACGCCTTCCTTGGAAAGCAGGTTAAGAACGGCTGAAGTGAAAGCTCCTTCGCCCTTTCGTTCGCATGAAGATTGATCTTGCTTGCAAGCCGCTAACAAGACATGCGAAGAACTCGAGCCTGTACGTATGGGTCCTGAGCGTCCCAGCCTATCCACAGCCTCAGGGATGCGGAATCCTGATGGTAGGTCAATACCACGAATAGCAAAGGTCTCATCGTTTGAGTTCGTTCGAGTTCCCGAGCCGGAGTAGCAACAGTCGAATAAAACAGCCTGTCTTGTATTTAGGCATCGCTTCCTTACACGGCCAAAGAAACAACTCACGATATTGTCTGATTTCTCTAGGGATATATCCCTAAGAATCTGCGCGATTTCTATGTCGAAAATACCCTGGCCGACACTATCGCGCGAGCCCTTGCTCTTGAAATCGTAAGGAAGGATCATCTGAATATAGCCACTTTGGGTTTTCCAGTAGTCAGGCGCTTTTGCTTCGCTGCCATGACCAGCATAGTAAATGAGGATTGGGTCGGTTTTCTTGATGGCGTCATTACGACCGAGACTCTTCAAGGCCTCCAACATTTTCTCTCGCGTTGCCTCTTTGTTACGCAGGTTGACTATCCGAGCCTTCGGAACATGGAGCTCCTGCATCAGAAACTGCTTGACTGCATTTGCATCACTGACAGCACCATTGAGCTTAGGTATTCCGGACCCTCTCTTATACTCTTTGTACCGGTCAATTCCAATGATAAGGGCAAACAAATCTGACTGGTGGCTGCGACACGTGAGTGAAATGTAAGCAGTGCTCGTCGCCTGCTTACCTGGTAGCTTCGACGTTATTCCGAGGGGGGTCTACCATGTTTGTAAGGAGAGTCAGGTTTGAGTAGACGACTGACAGTCGCACAGGATGGGCGGTTTCTTTAGGCTGACTGATCGAACAAGTGTCCGTGTTGGGGTGTGTTGGTGTCAAAGAAGCACTGTGTTGGCACGAACTCGAGGTAGCCAACTCTTGCTACATTTATAGCGACATAACCTTGCAAAAATCTGTAAAAACTCCCTTTAGAAAGGTCCTTCGGAGAGTCGGTACAACCAGACAGGCAACTCAGTATCTTAGATACCCCAATACCTATGTTCTTTTCAAGTTTTAAGTGTGTGAGGATGTGGGAGACGATTGCCCTAATAAGGATAGGAGTTCTCACAAATGTGTGCACGTTCGCAGTGAATGACCATTTGTAGCCCAACACAAGAGAGCGGGCCACTTGTCCGACACGGTGAACGCTTAACGTCACCCCGGAAGGAAGAATCATCTGTATCAATCAAGCTGGCAGTCTTAGAACATACCTGATGTCACCAGGCCTCGTCCCGAAGGACCGAGGTGAATGCGGTTATCGGGTAGTAATCGAACACACCGAACGAATCTTGTGTATGAGGTCTATCGCGCTGTGGAAACAATGGACTTCACACGATGCCATTAGTATCTTTGGGTGGCTAAGCAATGCAGGTCCCACCTGGCCATCTGCTCCCGGTAGCGGTCTTTAACCTGCCGGACGAAAGCCACGCAGTACACATGTACGGAGAATCCGCTACCAGTCTAAAGTGATCGTCGACGTTAGTGCAAGGCAAATCGCGAAACACGTGAGATGGACCTGTTGAATGTTAATCTCGACAACAGTTACTTACACTGACAGTCGACGAGTTCGACGTCCTCCAGTGAAGCACGGGCCTGGCGCGTAGGCCTGTACTTGATTGCGGATGCTTAAGTCATTCTCTGACGTCGAGTTGCTGCACTAGAGAAAATTTAGTCTTGCTTTCTGTGGCGACTAAGAGTGGAGATATACCCAGCGGCAATTTTTTTTGTCCCTCAACGCAGCATTGCGCCTCAATTTGGCGACGCCTGCGCGTTTACGGGCACACCAATAATCATGGGGATGTCCAAACCGCTCGGTCCTCCTAGATCGTATGTTTATGTGGGAGAGGGCCCAGGCAGAGCGCTAACTGGGCAAGGTGCAAGAACTTACCAGAGTAAAGGGCAGTATTCAAGTTGAAGTGGTAACTTAGGGCAGTGGCGTCATAGGTGATGCTAGTAGTGCGGGTTCAGCGATGAGGTTTTGGAGAAAGACAAATGAATCTAGAGATACCATCACGCGCCAATCTTCCGTGTTTCTCGTCATAGGATGACAGAAGCGGCGTACACGTCCGTTGTGACAATGGTCCTCCAGTGTAAAGCCTTGCTGTGTTGCAACTGTGATGAACTAACGTGTGCTTTACATAATTTACTACAATTAGATTAGGTGTCGTGGGATGTACTCCCCGGCGCGTGACATGCCCGTGGCCTGACGTTATCGATATCACTAATTAAAAACTGGGCATCTGGGGATCCTAACACGATGAGGTAGACCGGAAATGTAGCAGGGGCGGCCTCCGTTGGGACAATGGCTGACAATGGTCGTCTTCCAGTGTAAAACTCTGTGTTGAACACATAATTTAAATATTTATATTAGGCATCGTGGGATTTACTACCAGGCACGTGTTGTCATCATTGGTCTCTAAATCGCCGGTCCGGTCCTCAAGGGGGTGGCGAAAATCAGGGAAGGAGGGGTAGAGGATCTCTGAAATTTAGGTGAAGTTACGTAGAATGGTGCAAATTTTATTCAGATGATTTCCGCATACAACCTCCCCCCCAGTGGACGGATGGAATATTTCCGTCCCGTAAAACAGTGTCGATTTCGGGCAGCCACTGCATGGACTTTTTCCGGGTTCCGACACACCTTGCCGTTCCTCAAACGTGAACACTGACAGCCAAATTGTTGAAATCATCGTTCAATCTATTATCATCAAGACATCCAGAAAACAGGAGATGAAGCTCCTGTACATGGGGATTAGGGTGGACGCCGAATCGCAAGGACCTTAGCGCTCAGATCAACAGATTCATTATCATGTTGAACTCTTCTATTGACTTTTAGATGACTCGGACATGATGTAAGTTGTATATGATATCGCTCAGCGGTTTGCGGCTTCCTTTTGACATCTACAACCCTCAAGGTCCTAACACGACGCTGCTCGCCTGAGGTGGATCGGAAATGAGGGTTGTGCAAGCTTTGTGTCCGAGAGTCAGCGATGGCCTCTGGTACGCACACGTTTTACGAGTTATGTTGATCATAATTTGCGCTATCCTGCTTGGACTCCATCTCCCTCTGCTGGCCATCCTGCAGCTCATTGATGGACATGAGGACGATGGGATATGGACAATCGGAGAGTGGGGATACGGAGGGGCTGAAGCCTCGATAAGAGTTGCGATGGTGAGATGCCTCCCACAAACGACACTGCCAGTCTATTAGATGCTCACTCTGATGGTTAGGCGCAACCCAGCCGTACTGTCAGGGCTCTACGAACCTGGATACGCTCCTCGCCCATGTAGAGTCCAATTACCTGCAGAATTGCTGCTCATCCTCCTTCTTTGTGTCTTCTCGCCTTTCCGATTATATGCAGGAGAACTCAGGAAGCTCCACGCAAGTTACTGAGCTCCGGACGACGCGGCTGGAGCTTGTGGAGGCGGACCAACAGTGTGGTACGTAAACGACGAGCGCCTAGAATATTCAAACAGTAAGCAGGTCGCAAAGCTACGCGGGTCACTGGAGCTGGCGGTGATAGGATTTTCATACCTAGTTGAGTATGGCAAAGACAACAATGGATTGACCATAAGTAGTGTGACATTCATATATAGTTGAATGGAAATAATGATTTGGCTTATACCCTAAAAACCTGGAGCCCCTTTAATGACAATCGGAGCGGTGAGTGCACCCCAGATGCTTCTCGTCCTGTTGACAGGCTCATCACGTCGTCGTTTTGGGAAGGGTGTTTCCTGAACTATCAGAGACCCGTAGTCAATGTATGTTGTCGAGACATAAAGTTTTAAGATGCCGATGGTGGGGTGAGACTCGCGGGAATAACAGCGCGGGTCCAAAGCACTGTCACCAAACCCAATGGGCAGCTCCTCTTCAGCTGCAAGACAGTAGCTGACTTTTCCGTTAGTGGCACTCCCTGGTACATGATACGGCTCTACAACCACTTTTGTCAGCGTCTACCTAGAAAATGAGATGCTGCAAGATTTACGAATTCTCATGAGGTTGGGATCAAGGCAGAAGAGGCCTACATAGAGAGGGGCTTTAGACTTGTTCTTGACCGTGTATCCATAGCTTCTGCCGCCATATACCTTGATAGGGGTGAAATTGGCGACGGTTTGATCCTCTTCTGCCTTCAAATAAACAGACAAAAGTTCGTCCGTGACATGATCGGACCTCGTTACTTCATGACATCTGAGTTCGATCTTTTTCATCAAGACGTCGTCATCATTTGAACGATGAAGGTGCCAATAGAAATTGGCTGCGTCACGTAAAATCGAGATAAGGTGGTCGGAATCACTGGCTCGGATGACATCGCCAGTGTTCATGTGTAAAATGGGTTTCAAGCCATTAAGCCCGTATAGACGGTTCATGGAAGAGAATTGCACCAGATCTCCTTGTCGCTTGAGAATGAGATCTGGGTAGTCCCCTTCTTTGACGAAATGGAAGAACCGCTCGCTCTCCTTCTCGAGACATCTGAGGAGGACAGATAACTTGTCGTCAATGAAGATACGAAGATCTGGCCGTTCTCCGATACGAGTCTGAACTGCGTATGCTGCCAGTGGTCGGAAGACATGAGGTGGAGCAGCAGCACTGAGTAATGTGCAGCGGCTTTCGTGAGAGCCTGCGACATCAACAACGACCGAAAGGACAGCGGTAGATTGATGTTTGTCGCGATAAACAGTGAACTCGGCTCCCTTCGTGACGCCGTGCGCTTCCCCTTTGTCCAAGATATACTTGGTTGACCCGTTCGGCTGTTTGTCCCACCGAATACAAGCTGTAATAAGACGCGTGTCACGAACTTTTGTTTTGAAGAGAAAGCGATTTTGATTGAGACCTTCGCATTGGGGATGCTGGTGACTGGAGTGCGTAAACGGTCAAAATACTAGTAACGGCGACAACTGGAAAAATAATGTGCTCACTTTGGAAGTTCAGGAATAGACATTATGACGTCCTTGTAGGTGAGCTTGTGGACACCTTCCTTGGAAAGCAAGTTAAGAACGGCTGTAGTGAAAGCTCCTTCGCCGTTTCGTTCGCATGCAGATTGATCTTGCTTGCAAGCCGCTAACAAGACATGCGAAGAACTCGGGCCTGTACGTATGAGCCCTGAGCGTCGCAGCCTATCCACAGCCTCAGGGATGCGGAATCCTGATGGTAGGTCAATACCACGAATAGCAAAGGTCTCATCGTTTGAGTTTGTTCGAGTTCCGGAGCCGGAGTAGCAACAGTCGAATAAAACAGTCTGTCTTGTATTTAGGCATCGCTTCCTTACATGGCTAAAGAAGCAACTCACGATATTGTCTGATTTCTCTTGGGATATACCCCTAAGAATCTGCGCGATTTCTATGTCGAAAATACCCTGGCCGGCACTATCGCGTGAGTCCTCGCTCTTGAAATCGTAAGGGAGGATCATCTGAATCTTGCCACTCTGGGTGTTCCAGTCTTCCGGCGCTTTTACTTCGCTGCCATGACCAGCATAGTAAATGAGGATGGGATCGGTCTTCTTGATGGTGTCATAACGACCGAGACTCTTCAAGGCCTCCAACATTTTCTGTCGCGTCGCCGCTTCGTTACGCAGGTTGACGATCCGAGCCTTCGGAACATTGAGCTTCTGCCTCAGAAAACGCTCGACTGCATTCGCATCCTTGATAGCACCATTGAGCTTAGCTATTCTCTTATGCTTGTACTCGTCAATTCCAATGATAAGGGCAAACAAACCTGGCCGGCGGCTGTGACAAATGAGTGAAATGTAAGCAGTGCTCGTTGCCTGCTTACCTGGTAGCTTCGACGTTATTCCGAGGAGGGCGTATCATGTTTGTAAGGAGAGTCAATTTTGGGTAGACGACTGACAGTCGCACCAGAGGGCGGTTTCCTTAGGGTGGCCGATTGAACAAGTGTCTGTTGGCGCGTGTTGGTGTCAAAGAAGGACTGTATTGGCACGAACTCGAGGCAGCCAACTCTTGCCACATTTATAGCGACGTAACTTCGCAAAAATCTGTTAAAATTCCCTTTGGAAATATCTTTCGGAGAGTCGGCACAACAAGACAGGCAACTCTGTATCTTAGATACCCCAATGTTCTTTTCGAGTTTTAAGTGCGTGAGGATGTGGGAGACGATTGCCCTTATAAGGATAGAAGTTCTCACAAATGTGTGCACGTTGGCAGAGAATGACTATTTGTAGCTCAACACAAGAGAGTGGGCAACCTGTCCGACATGGTAAACGCTCAATGACATCCTAGAAGGGAAATTTGTGGTCATCTGTATCAATCTGGCAATTTTAGAACATACCTGATGACACCTAGCCTCGTCCCGAAGGACCGATGTGACTGCGTTTATCGGGTAGTAATCGAACAGTCCGAACGAATCTTGTGTATGAGGTCTATCACGCTCTGGGGAAACAATGGACTTCACACGATGCCATTAATATCTCTGGGCGAAGCTGGCTAAGCAATGTAGGTCTTACCTGGTCATCTGCTCCCAGTAGGGGTCTTTAACCTGTCGGACGAAAGCCACGCAGTACATCTGTACGGGCGCCGGGGAATCCGCCACTGATCGTTAATGTAAGGCAAGTCGCGAACACGTGACATGGGTCTATTGAATCTTGAAGACAGTTACTTACACTGACAGTTGAGGAGTTCGACGTTCTACAGTAAATTACGGACCTGGCGCATAGACCTATACTTGATTGCGGGTGCCAAAGTCATTCTCCGACGTCGAGTTGCTGCAGTGACTAGAGAAAATTCAGCCTTGCTTTCTGCAGCGACGTAGAGTGAGAATATACGCACTTCGACGCATTTCAATGCGAGGCGCAACTTTTTTTGTCCCTCGAACGCAGCAGTATGCCTTAATTTGGCGGCGCCCGCGCGTCTACGGGCACACTAACAATTATGGGCCTGTCCAAACCGCTCGGTCCTCCTAGATTGTATGTTTATGTAGGAGAGGGTGGGCAAGGTGCAATAACTTACCAGAGTAAAGGGCAGTGTTCAAGTTGAAGTTGAAACTTGGGGGCGTGGCGTCGTGGCCAATAACTCAGATGCTAGTAGTGCGGGTTCAGCGGTGAGGTTTTGGAGAAAGTCTAGAGATACCATCACTCGCCGCCAGTCTTCCGGGGTTCTCGTCATACATAGGATGGCAGAAGCGGCGCACGCGTCCGTTGGGACAATGGACCGTCGTCCTCCAGTGTCACGAAGCTGACTCGGAGTCACTGCACCAACGTGTGCTTTACATAATTACAATCAGATTAGCCATCGTGGGATTTGCTGTGTGTCGTGTGGTAATCGCGTGGCTACTACGTCATCGATGATGCGATGATATCCAGATCGGTAATTAACTGCCAGGTATCCGACCGAGGCCACGGGGAGCCTCGAGTCCGTTCGAACTTGAATGCGTGAACGTTCATCAACCGATTCACTTTCATGTTGAACTCTTCCATTGACCCTTAGACAACTCGGACGGGATGTAAGCTGTATACGATATCACTCAACAATTTACAGCTTCCTTTTCAAATCTACAGCCCCCAAGGTCAACCCAAGGTCCTAACACGTCCTGAGGTAGATGATTGGAAATGAGGCTTGTGCAAGGCTTGTGTCCGATCAGCGATGGTATTTGGTATGCACATTGTTATTACGTTTTACGAGCTATGCTGATCATAATTTTCGCCGTCCTGCTTGGACTCCAGCTCCCTCTGCTGGCCTTCCTGCGGCTCATCGATGGACATGATGACGATGGGATATGGACGATCGGAGAGTGGGGATACGGAGGGGTTGATGCCTCAATAAGAGTCGGTATAGTGATGGGGAACTGCTCGTGCGATAGTGCGATGGTGAGACGCCTCTCACACACGACACATCAGTGGACTGCTTCTCACTCTTCTTCTCTGTGTCCTTTTGCCCTTCTGATTACGTACAGGAGACCTCAAGAAGCTCCACGCAAGGTTACTGAGCTCCAGAGGCTGGAGCTTGTGGAGGCGGACCAATCAGTGTGGCACGTAAAGGACGAACGTCTAGAAGAACACAGACAGGTCGCAAACGACGAGCGTCGATATTACAGCAATCGGATTGCAAAGCTACGCGGGCCACTGGATCTGGCGGTGATAGGATGTTCATACTTCCTCTCTCTCTCTTAAACTTGAACTGCCTGCTCGTCAAGGAAATCCATAATTTGGGCCCTGCGACCCTGGCGAGGATAATGGATAACGAAAGTCTCTGAATAGATCTTGTTCTGGGTGGAGGACGTGTTAGAACGTTCCTTCTAGATGGCCTACCTTCTTTCGTGTGGCGCCCCATGCTTACCAGCAATGAGTAAGACCTTTTGCGTTTCTCTCAAATTCTTCTATTACATCACACAGGTGTTGATGGTTGATCGTGAGGCTTGAACTGCTACACCCAGCACACACCTGGCAAAACGAGGCACACATGCGGCGAGTCCTCGAAGGCAGAGTGTACTAACGTGTCACAAATTGAAAGGTAACACTCCTAGCCCTTCTCGAAGAGAGTACGAGGACTTCCCTGAAACTGCATTCAACACAAACCACATTTCTCCCACACCCTGAACTTTCTCTCTCCCTCTCTCTCTCTTCGTAATTGGTCACGATGTGTCTCCTTAGTTGGCTCAAGACGGCTACGCCCAATGTCCCAAAGTTATGGCATCGGCTATGCGTATGTTGATTACTTCTACTATGTACTCTTCCCATTTCTTATATACTTACTGTATATCAAGGCCACCCTCAACCCGTCAGCCGCAAAATGTCAAGCAGATATCCTTGTCGGCTCAGCCCACCCACCTCGACGTACTCCTTCCATTGTCACCAAAAACCCATCTCCCGAAAGTGTTCCAGAGGACGATAACCGGCCATCTCTCGAAAATTCAACACAGACGTAAGATACGGTTCTTTGCTGGGCCCTCCCTCGCTTACCTTCTTTGCTCAGTACTCCTGTGACGCCTATACCTCCTGAAATAATCACCGTGAAAAGGTACAGTACGTTTTCTGAATATACTACAAGAGTAGCTTCCCTAACATGTGTGATACGTGGCAGCCCAGCTGCGTCCTTATTCGCAGTTATCATTGGGATAAACGAATATAGAGATCCTTGTATTCCCAACCTTCGTGGTGCCGTCAACGATGCCAACGCGGTAGTGGAATTTCTGGTCTCGGAGGTTGGCCTTTCGGAGGATCGCATCGTGAATTTACGGGATGAAGTGGCAACCCGGAAGGAAATTTTGATGGCCTTGCGGGGTCTGGCTCGAAATTGCGCTATCAGCGAACAGGACCCCATCCTCATCTACTACGCTGGTCATGGTAGCGAAGTCCCCCTTGCAGGCGTCTGGAAGCCCAGTAGTCCTAATAGCATGACCCAAATGCTTATTCCTCATGATTTTGGGTTCGAACCGTCAAATGATGATGATCATGGCCAGGGTATTTTCGACATCACGCTCTCTCGGATTCTTAGTGATATCGCCTCAAAAAAATCTGACAATATCGTGAGTCATCACCTCCATTGAATCGAGGAATCGATTTTTGAATCAAAGACAGACTCTTATTATCGACTGCTGCTACTCAAGCTTCGGAACTCAAAAAAACACTCACGACGAAACTCTTAATGTCCGCGGTATTGATTTAACTCCCAGCTACACAATTTCTGCGAATCTCCTTCGTTCGGAAGTACAAGGAAGCTCGGCATACGATTGTATAAGCTTGAGTTCGCATGTCTTGTTAGCGGCCTGCAAAGATCAGCCTGCTATGGAGAGACAAGGTCATGGGGCGTTTACTTCGGCACTCCTTAACCTGCTTAAACAAGAAGGCATCGACAAGCTTGCCTATACGGACGTTATCACCCACATGCCTGATCTTTCTTTGTGAGCCTCTTTTGTCGTCGTGGTTAGTGCTTCTGACCAGGTATACTCTCTGCAGGCAAAACCCCCGCTACGAGGGTGTTAAGAAGGATTGCATTCTTTTCAATTCCAAAGTTCATGACCGGCATTTGACCATGTATCGTATTGAGTCAATTCCTGGAACACCGAACGAGTATATTTTACAAGCAGGAGAAGCGCATGGAGTCACAAAAGGAGCTAAATTTGCCATTTATCCAGACAGAGCAATAACTCCTGCTCTTGGTTCTGTTGTCACTTTCGACACAACCCCATTCTCCTGTCGATGCTCTGTTGTTGGAGATACGTCATTCGCGCTTTCGCAGAACGCGTACGCCATCCAGACACGCGTTGGAGAAAGACCAGATATCCGCCTTTTCATCGAACCGAATGACGCATTCCTCGACCTTTTTAGGCGACTCGGGGAGGAGATGCAGCGTTCACATGCCGATCCGAGCAAGCGCTCCTTCTATCTTGTCGATGACGCCCACGAACAACCGGATATCATTATCAGAACTCACGGGGGTCTGGTCCAGTTCGAAGTCAAGGACCTGATATCTCGTCAGTATGGCTTTACTCATATGCCATTCAATAACATTCGGCCCAATGAATCCGGACACATTCTATCTATCCTACGCAGCGCGGCCGATTTCTACCGGCACCTCCATCAGTCGAACAAGGATAGTTCTTTGACCCAGAAGGTTCACGTAGAATGTCTCAAACTTGAGCCCTCCGGGGAACTCACGGATGACTTGTTGGAGATCTTCGTTCCGAAGCAAAACACTAAAAATCTGATCATCGGCGGTACAATCTTTATCGACGTTGACGACAGCGCCGTATACGGCTACAGAATCTCTAATGCCTCTGAAACCCCCTTGTTTGTTGCTCTGTTCTATTTCGATATCAGTGATTTGAGCGTTGGTAATTGCCTCGCTAACTCTTTCTGCGATGTGATGCTAACAGAAGTGTTTTAAAGCGCAGTACTATTTGCCCGATGTGACTGTTAACGGACAAGTCGACTTCTCTCTTCCAGCAAATGGGTCCCTGGCCATTGGGTTTGAAGATAGCATCTGGGCGCCACGCTCATATTATCTCAGAGAAAGCCAAAACGTTGATGTCGGCTTTTTGAAGCTCTATGTCGCGACGACATACATCGACTACTCCAGCATAGTTCAAACCTCCCCCTTCGGCCGTCACTCCGTCCGTGCAAATCCCATTCAACCAAGGAAGAGAGCATTCGGAGACGCAACCATCATTCCAATAATACAGCGAGGAAGATGTTCCATCAATTGATGCTCGCTGCAGTGCGACAACTCTAGATTGGCAATTAGCTGGTCTAATTTAGACGCCGATTTATATACAAACTAAACTAAATTCGACTGCGTATGAAAGGGATCCACGAATCAAGAAATAGCGAGTAATGGGACTAATTCAACTTCCTCTTGTATAATCAACCCCATGCTGAGAACAGTCTGTGATTCCGCACCAGCATGATCGATCAACGAGGTGTGTAGCAAGGTAGCGCCAGTGTTCACTGCTGGATGATTGGGATGGTGAGAGCGTCCCAAAGATTTCTTCTTGTTTCACTGACAACAGGTTGATCACCCCGTCCACCGGCGAGGAAGGGTGTCTGTTGAGCTATGCCGGAGTAATCGACGTAGTTCGTTGAGAGGTAGAGCCTCAAAAAACCGACGTCAACCTTTTGATTCTCACGGAGAAAGTACGTGCGCGGTAGCCATCCACCGTCACCGAACCCTATTGTTAGGGACCTATTAGCTGGAAGGGGGAAGTCGACTTTGTCGTCGGCGGCTGTTGCCGGTAAATAATATGTCACTATAGATGACTTTTGTCAGTGCTTCCTAGATACGGCATGTATTGCAACATTTACCAATGCTCAGGTCACTGACATCAAAGTAGAAGAGAGCGACATAGAGAGGATCATTTGACTTGTTGATGATCTTAAAGCCATATATCTTTTCCTCGTGGACACTGATAGTGATTGTCTTGTCAATGATCAAGTTGTGACAGCCTCTCTTGGGAACGTAGACGGAGTTCAAGTCTTTGTTGAGTTTCTTGGAGCGCTCAAGTTCAAGACACTCGACGTCGACCCTCTGAGTCAATGAAGGCTCCTTGGTTCTTGAATGATGGAGGTGCCGATAGAAGTCAGCCGCGCTGCGTAGAATACACATGAGGTAGTCAGATTCCTGATCACCAACGCGGACGTCAAGGTATGGCATGTGCGCCAAGCCATAATGACGGCATATCGGGTCCGTAACTTCAAACTGGACCAGACCCCCGCGTGTTCCGATAACAAGATCCGGTAGCTCGTCAATCGTGTCGACAAGACGGAAGAACCGCTTGAGCGGATCGGCATGTAAAAGCTCCATCTCTTGCCCGAGTTGCTTGAGAAGGTCGAGGTAGAGGCCGAAAAACTCATCCCCCGGATCTATGAAAAGGCGAAGATCTTGCCGAGCTCCGATGCGCGTTTGTACTGCATATGTTGCTTGGAGGAGAGAAGGTAGAGCACCGCTCAGTTGGGAGCACACACTCTTAAATGGGGTCGTATGAGTGACAACAACCGAACCGAGAGAGGTAGAGATACGGTTGTCGGGATAAAGGGTAAATTCGGCTCCAAGCGCGACTCCAAGAGCTTCGCCTGCATCCAGGATATACTCAGATTGATCATGCGGTCGGATGCGAATCATGTCAAGATGCCGACCATGAACTTTAGAATCGAAAAGAATCCGGTTTTGATTGACGCCTTCGCACTGGGGATCCTGCCTGAAAACGAACGAAGATGGTCAGGAACGCCAGTAGTACTAGCGACACCAGCCAAAGAAGTGTGCTTACATGGGAATTGTTGGCATACGCATTATGACGTCCTTGTAGGTGAGTTTGTCGACGCCTTCCTGTTCAAGCAGCCTAAGAAGTGCCCTGGTAAAAGCCCCATAACCTTTTCTTTCAACGGCGGACTGATCTTGCTTGCAGGCCGCTAGCAAGACGTGCGAACTCAGATCACCAATCTTGCGTACAGAGCCATTCTGCACTGCCGAATCAAAGTGATCGACAGGAATGGTGTAGTCAAGAGGCAATTCGATACCACGAACAGCGATAGTCTCATCGCTCGAGCTCTTTCGGGTTCCGGAGCCAGAGTGGCAGCAGTCGAAAATGACGGTCTGCCTTGGATTGAGAAATGGATTCACCAAATCAAACAGAGTCGATGAAGTGACTCACGATATTGTCGGATTTATTTGTGGCGATATCACTGAGAATCTGCGAGAGCGTGATGTCGAAAATACCCTGGCCTTGATCATGCCTCGTCCCTTCCGAAACAAAATCATGAGGAAGAAGCATCTGGATTTTTCGATTCGAATTGCTAGTCGGCCAATTGAAGATCGGAGGTTGTACTTCGCTCCCATGGCCGGCAAAGTAAACAAGGATGGGGTCCCTGTTGCTGATGGCGCGATTGAGAGCCAACCTCCGCAAAGCCTTCAAAATGTTCTTCCGCGTCGCCTCTTTATCAAGCAAAACCACGATACGATGCTCTGAAATACCAAATTTTGAAATCAGAAACTCCTTGACTGTAAGCGCATCCTTGACGGCGCCAAGAAGATTGCGAATTTTGCAGTCTTTGTACACGTCTATCCCGATGATAAGAGCAAACAAAGTTGCTGGGCGGCTGCACGAGACTCTCAGTGACAAGTCCTTAACGCTGAATATTATGGAGTAGACGGACGGTTCTTCGATAGTGATTACTTCAGGAAGCGAAGATGTATCACCGCTGAGTAGTCGGCGGTCAGTAGCACCATAAAATAGAGCAAGAGAAGGGCACACAAGTTTTCATATTCGGTAGATGGGCAGATATTATTTCTGGTGGAAGCTCTGTTCCAAAGTGAGACGATAAGCAACGATACTTCCGTCTGCTTACTTCGATGGTGATCTGATACCCGAACAGTCTCAAATTTACTGGCACATCTTCGAGGAAAAGAGATCGACTGACTTGTTGAGGCGCCAAAGCAAATCGGAAATTTTGTTACCTTTGACGTTGAGCCGAGAGGGTTGCATTCTGCTTGTAGGAGGAGTAACTGTTGAGCCGGAATCGTCTCTGCCGGACGGTGCACGTAAGAAAGAGAGGCTTTATATAGAATCTCCCGATCGAATGGAAATGTGTTGGCGTCGGAATCTGAGTGTTCTGTTGGCATCACTAAAAAAGCACTACATTGACGAACAAAGCGCCGATGGTTAGAGGCATTTCTTGATACATATCGATAGCGACTCTCACAAAGTGTTCGGGGGGGGGGGATGAAAGGCCTGTAAAAACCCCTCTATTCAGAAAAGAATTTTCCCCGCCCAGGTCAGTTCTCTGTCAATTTCTCGACTCCTGCACTGCTGCGAGAAGACCATTGCCATCTGGATATTACGTGGTCAGGGGACCCGTCTATATCTAGCTAGCGCTGCCTTCATGATTTGTTTAGCAACGGAACTGTGATGAACCTTCTAAGTTTGGCCACATTCGAACGTACCTGACGAAAGCTCTCTCTTTGGGACCTTCACCGCATGGCGGACCCACATCCTACATAGAAGCTCTCTCGCATTTCTGCACCAGCCGGCCCTTCCTGTAAATACCTATTGTCCCGTGTCATCTTAGCTGTACCATTATAGAAAATGAGATAAACACATTACCGTTTTGGGACGCTTAATATCCTCTCCAGTCGTATTCATGCTCTTCGAAAGATCTTATCTTTGGCTGGAGACGTCGTAAACATACAATGGATCCATGTCGGCCCATCGCGGCGTAACAGAAGGGTCATGTGTTGCCTGAGAAGCATAGGGCAAACTACACAGGTCAGGCATCTCATTGGAGGAGTGGGAAAGGAGGACGAGGAGACAATCCTTGGGGATGGTTTGTCCTGAATTGAAGGCCGTGATTATGAAGTGCAGTGATAGGAACCATCGTCGATAGGGTCTTGTGCTCGAGAGGCGCTGAAGTTGACACACACGGGTGCGGACTTCCGGACCATGTGTCGTCCTCGAGGGCTGACCAAGCTGTCGATCCCACAGAAACAAGCCAAATATGTCTAAGTCGACACAGTCATAACCCACCTAACAAGGGCTGTAGACACATGTTCTGGGACAGCTTGAGTATGGTGGAATATATAGTAAATAGGAGTTTGAGAATAGGAGTTTGAGAAAACGAGTTACAAGGACATACTCTCGCCATGAGGTTTCGGGTTTGGAAGGCAACGTTACGTTGATTGATAAGTAGTATTTGTGTCAGCGTTGACGTTGCCACTATTTCTAGAAAGCGGACGGCTGGAGAGCTTGCCAAAGCGGAGCTAAGTGGGACTGCCTGCAGGAAATCGCCGTTCGTCAGTCAAACGACAGCTCGAGTGCCTGCAGGGTATAACACACCGTGACCCCTCCTCCTGAAAATTTCACTCTCCAGCTACTGCCTTCTTCGAGCACAAGTACCCCGACTTGCGGGAGTTGTCCTCCATCAAAATATCCTGCGATTGCCAGCCAGCCTAGCAAGCGTTCGGGGAGTAGGCTCGTGAGGGCTGGTCTCCGATAACGCAGTTTCCCGGTGCCTCAGAATGTCTCGTTGAAGACAACTTGTTATGAGGCAACTAGTGTTGTTATTGCAGCGTTATCAGAGTTATTGACGACAGGTGGCACTCTTTCCAAATTCCCTCATTCGTTGCTTACTCCAGAGGTTCCTCCAGAAGATACAGCGTCCTCCCTGCATGTACATCTGTCGTGGGCTTCCGAATGCTCATCAACTTGAGTAACTAGCGGAACTCGGGCAAAGAGATTTTGCCGTGGCAGCAGTGCACTGCCGTGGGTGCCGTGCCACGGCACTACAAATCGATGTATGTTTTTTAAGTAGAATAGAGCATTTTCCGTACCTCTCGGATGTCCTCTGGAACTGATAAGAGGTGTTGGAAGGCCCTAGGACTGCACCAGCACTTTGTGGGCAG
>JABCKT010000359.1:0-18022 GCA_018858115.1 Tephrocybe rancida
GGACAGTATCAATGTAAGAATGTGATAAGAATAGGAAGGTTAGTGGGCGTTAGTAGGGTAACTATTGTAATGTGAGTGCAACGGGTTGTGAGAGGAGTACCAGGGGGTCGGTAAATAGCTGGGGGAGATTGCCCTTCCCGGTACGGGGAATGCGCACGACGGGGATGGGCCGCAGGAATGGGGAGCGGGTGGGTAGGGTGCGGTTCCTGGGTTGAGTACCATTGCGGGCACTGGAATTGCGGGAATGGGTGGGGGGCACAGAATTCGACGGGGATGGGGAGCAGGAATGGGGAGCAGGTGCGTAGGGTGCGGTTCCTGGGGTGGGTGCCATTGCGGGCACTGGAATTGCGGGAATGGGTGGGGGCACAAAATTCCCGGGCAGGGGTGGGAAGAGGGGTGTGTACCTTGCAGTTCACGGGAATAAAAAGTGGGTGCAGTGGCCAGGATGGAATGTCTAGCTGGAAATTGGGAATGGGTATAGGATGGGTTAGGTGGTGTTCCCGGAGAGGAGCAGGGGGATCGAAAGGCGCGAGTTGAGGGAATTTGTTCCCAGCATCTGGGCACAGTTCCTGCCAGTGGGGTGCGACAATGGGAGTGCTTCATTCGAGGTGGTGGGATTCACGAGAAGGGAAAGGATGGGCAGGGCGCAGGGAAAGACAGACTCCTGGAAAGTGTAAGTTTCGGGGAGAAAATGCCGTGAGGGGTGTAGTACCCGGGAATCAATAGGACCCGGCATTTGTGTGCATTGCCGGCATGGGTAGGGGACGAGAGTACAATCCCCATGATCGATACAGGGGTGGGAGGGCTGAGAGCTCCTGGGGCACGGTCGCCGGGCTTGGCCGGGTCACTGCTGCCAGAACGGGTAGTGGGTGAGCGTAAAGCCTCCAAGATCGATACGGGGGTGGAAGTGTTCGAGTGTGGGGTGGGTCCATTGCCATAGTTGATAGCCGGCAGTTGGAAAGGAAATCTGTAGTCGGAACAGGGACGATTGCTGGAGTGGAGAGGGAATTGGGGAGGGGTGCTTCCATTGCTGGGGTCGGAAGTGGGCATGTGAAGAGTCCCCAGGATCGATATGGCGGTGGTAGGGGAGGACATTGTGTTCGGGGGGACTGAACTGAATAAGCTCGAGCAAGGGGCTGGGATTGATTCGCTGTAGGATTATTGCCCCCTTGGCCTTCGGAGACAATTGCCGTAGTCGAGCGTCGCATTGCTGGAACGGGCAGGGGATGGGCGTACAATGGCCATGATCTATGTTGGGGCAGGGGTTGCGGACGAATGGGTGTGGAGGACGGGATTCCCAGTGGTTGCATTAGGGGAGTTTGAGTGCATGGCTCTGGTTGACTTTGATTTTGCATCGCCATGATTTGAGTGACTTCGTACAATTGCCGTCGTTCAGTTTCTTCTGTAGAGTGATGCCTGCTAGGGTCTTGTCAATTGTGTTCAAATTGAGTGGTGACCTAGGGATTCAATAGCTGGCACAAATCAACCATCACCCATTAGTTCCCAGGTTCATCACGACAATTGCCAGGTGCCGCCGCCACAGTCTCGCGCATTGCTCAGGCGGTGATCGTTGAATTTCTTGGTATGTGTTCAAGTCATACAATCATGTATAGTAAGAGTTAAGGGTTCTATGAGAGGAATACAAGTAACCAGAGATCAACTGCCGGAAATGCAGTAACTTCGGTGATGGGAACACTAAATCCACGAATGAACTGTGTTCCTGCTGCCGTCCTAACAAAAATGCCTGATTGTCTAATTGGATGGCATCAATTGGACCATGATATTCGAGGCGTATTGACGAAACGATGTGAAAACACCAATTTTTGGAGACACAAAGAGAGGTCTTTACACTCCCCCACTAATTCCGATCGGAGTCCGATCAGACTCCTAGGAGTCCTAGGACTGTCCTAGGACTCCGATTGGACAACCAGATAGGACTCTATATAGGAGAATCCACTGATTTTTCCAGTCCAAGTCCGATGTACAGCCACAAAAGTCCGATTGGACATCAGATTGGACTGGGACTCCGATCGGAGTATGATTGGAATTTCCAATCAGAGTCCAATTGGAGTCCTAGGAGTCCTAGGACTCAGGTCACCTTCAATTATATTTTAATAAAATATATTCGAAACGACACAGAATCGAACACAGGACCTCCGGGAGGCGATTACTAATCAACAAGTTGGCGCAATTATCCACTGCACCAGCTGGCCGTTGTAGTACACATAACTACACTCGAACTCATTACCACGTGACCACCACAGCCACCATCAACAAACAAATTTGTTCGTCATTGATCAAATTTGTTTGTTTCATTCTTTCCACTCCCACCACCACCATCGCTCCATCCCACAACCACCGCCCAACCCTCCCTGCCGCTGCCTCGCGCCCAGTACCAGCCCGACCCGTCATGACGACCACAAGCGACCCCAAGAAGGACAGGAGGGGACAGGAGGGACAATGAGGGCCCAAGAAGGCCAGGAAGGGCAGACCCTGGGTGGGGGAGAGCCACGAGGTGGGCCGTCGACACCCCCACCCCCCCCACTAACGTACTGACTACAGCAGCACCACCCACACAACCCACCAGACCCCTCGCGGCCTGCCACGTCACCCACGACCCGTGCAAACGCCACCAACGCCCCAACCACGCCGCCGGCCAAAACCGGGACACCCCAACCAGCGACAACGGTGCACCCACGACCGCCGCCACAACACGCAACGCCCACTCGGCCCCACACCCGAACAACGCGCTGACAGCGCGCACCCGTGAGGGCAGACCTGGGTGGGGGATAGCCCCGAAGGTGCGTCGACGTGCCCCCCGCCACTGACAGCACCAGGAATGAGGCGACAACGGCGCACCCCTGACCGCCATGCACCCCCACTGCCACGTCACCACGACGACCGCCGCCAGTGGACCAACGACGCGACGACGCACCCCCGGAACGAGGCGATGACGGCGCACCCCCGACCGCCATGCACCCCGACCGCCACGTCACAACAACGACCGCCGCCAGCGGACCAAATGATGCGACTCGGCGCACCCCCGACTGCCACGCAACCCCGATCACGACCGACGGCGGCGCACCCCCAACCGCCACGCACCCGCGATCACGACCGCCGCCAACAAACCGACGATGTGACGACGGCGCGCCCCTGATCGCCATGCACCCCCGGCCGCCACATCACCACAACGACCACCTGCCGCACACACGCCTGCTGCCCACCGCCCGCTGCAGCGGGCAGGGGGGCGGCTTTGTTTGTTTGTTTTTTTTATTTGATTTGATTTGATTTTTCATACTGATTACCCCCCCAGGAGCGACCACATTGGAACGCCCGTGATGCCCGCCCGCCCTCCATGGCGGTGGGCGGCGTTTTTTTTCCGTTTCTTTAGATTATATTTAAATTTTGTATTTAAAATTTATATAAAAATATAATCAATTTCAAACATCACTGTGTAAATGTCACCAGCCCACACCTACATTGTGTGGGACTGGTTAATTTAAGTTAAATTATATAATATTATAAAATGATGTGTGCAACTTATCAAAATTTGTACAAGTCATTTGTCTGATCGGAGTCTGGTCGGAGTCCGATCGGACTCCGACCATACTACAGGTGATAACCACTGTCATTCATTTGTATTTGTAAGTTACCATGTCTGATCGGACTCCGACCTGTCCGATCGGACTAAGAAATAGTTAACTGACTCCAATGTACCATTTATATTGACTCCGATCGGAGTCCTAGGAGTCCTAGGACTCCGATCGGAATAGGTGGGGGACTGTAAAGTACTGCACAATTGGGGAAACGAGTTGAGAAATGTACATAATTGTGGGAAGACTGAACTGTAGCCCACCCAGCCCTACCAATATCCCTGGACTTGGACCTCGCATGCCGTCAAACCTGCATACTTTGCCTCATCGTTCAATCAATTCTGGTCAAATATGCTTCCGAATAGCAGCCTGAGACAACATCACAAGTGATCACGATATCGTGTCAAGATACAATATGATGATAGTCTTGAGAATCGAAGATGTGGAGAAAACCTTTCTCCCATGTGTGTGTTGATCAGCGTAGTGGGCAACACAGCATAAGATGACAAAATCATCTACAAAACATACGTCCCCGTACAAGGTCAATAACCGACCATAAACGGGCTACCTGATCCCACCTGAGCCACCTGCCAGGTAGGATCGCAATACATGGTACTTCAATAGGTATTGTGCACCACCTTTTCGGTGGCACCATACCTGGCCATACCTGGCCGTTCTGTACACCTGTTGGGTACTCCATATATGGTGCAGTCCCCATATCTGGCCAATACCTGGCCATGTCTTCCTCTATAGATTTCATGTAACTGGGCAGCCATTTGTCAATCAACGTCATTTATTATCATAGTACATAACACAACAATGAGGCCATAATTCTACTATATACCGCAGGTCCAAGTCGTGTTGTCAAAGAAGCCGATGGATGTATCTTTGATCATACAAGCCATCCATTCAAGCCCAACCTCTCCCTTCCTGATTGTTCAAGCTACCCATTGCCATGTCAGCATGACTACTGATGAAGCGCATCATGAACTCACGACCAAAACTTGACCATTGCCATCACAGGTACTCAACACCAACACTTCCCATCACTGCGAATAAATCTGTAGCCGCCGCATAAGATGGGTAAGGGATGACGAAAGCAGAGGAAGGTATGAACAACTTACTTAAGTTTTGACCCGACCCTTGTCCACTGCCGTTTTCCTTGAGTCGTGGAGTTACAAATGTAAAGATAAGTGGTGGATGACGTTAAGTGTATCCATCTGCAAAACTATGCCTCGCTCAGGTGGGCAACGATGTCAGCGTAGATCATGATAAGGTGTTACGAACTTGCAACTAGATATGACCTAAGTCAACGATTTGTCGGTTTCCTTGGATCTATGGACGAGACGAACATATATCAGAGGGCCGCCGAGAGAAGCCAAGGACACTGACACACCGTGGATAAACACATCCAGGCCAAGACATGCCGCATCCGCCTCCCCAAGCCTGATTAGAGCATGTAGTTCGAGGGATTAGAAGTACTCGACACCTGTTTGGTAGATTATGTTGAGACTATAAAAATATGTCAAGCTCAGACTTACAACTATCACCGTCACTTCTTTCGATGAGTTTTCGGATGCCAATTAGGCAGCATTATGGGGCGCAGGGACTCTGGAGGCTCAGAATTTGCTATATTGAACTCGTTTAGAAGGATATACGTTAAGAATAATGCATATAGTCACATACTCGAAGCGGCAAAGCACGCTCATAGCCAACTGTCCCACTGTTCACTAGATTGACGCAATGATCTCGTGAGCTTGAGCAGCTAGTAGTGTTAGTAGACTCTGACATATCAGATTGGCTTGCACTGCGGATACAACGATCCAACGAAGGCCTAGGTTTTGTGAACCATCTCCTTAAACTGAGAAAGGTCATCAGACGTACGAAGGTGTATTATAGATATGGCTGACTCGAGCTGCTGTAGAGCCTACACTGACGACGAGCACATGAAGATGGTTTCAGGTAACAGAGATGGATGGGGGAGGTTGGGAGGAAAGGATGGAATTGGTCGTCGCATCATCTTATCATTGATCAACACGATCACATGATCTTAGCTAATTGGAATATGATTGAGGAGTTGGACATGTCAGACTCATTGACATCAATGAAGTTCTTGCCACCTAGCCGACACTTCTTCTCAACCGTGCAACCAGTACAGACAACTGGGCAGTTT
Source organism: Tephrocybe rancida (assembly GCA_018858115.1). Lineage (NCBI taxonomy): Eukaryota > Fungi > Basidiomycota > Agaricomycetes > Agaricales > Lyophyllaceae > Tephrocybe > Tephrocybe rancida. Next base: position 5,767 of record JABCKT010000359.1, read on the forward strand.
CTTCTCTACATGGCTACACATACCGTCTTTTCCTTCTCCCACTCGTGTTTTGACCTTGCAACTTTCTCTTCGACAAAATTCCCATGAAGAAGAGGAATAGACCCATAGCCCGACGACGACAGATCTCAAAAGGACACGATGGATTGGGCGAGGAGCCTCAGGAGGCTGTAACAGATGGTGGGAAACGTTCTTGGTCAAATTAAACCAATCAGGATTCTTGGACAATGCCAAAGATGGTGCATCCTGTGTAGTAGAGCTTCTGCATTACGATACTCATCACCGTCTTTTAGTAACGAGCGGATATCATGTATCGATTACTACCAACCCGCTAATAAAATATCTGGTGACTACCTGACTGATAGCCTAAGACATGTGTCTACCTTGCTCTGTACACTCACACATGACCTCCATCTGGAAAGTACCGGCATACATGGTGGCTACCTGGTAGGTGCCACCATACCTGGTTGATACCTTGCATGCGATGTTTGCAAGGACATATACGGGGATGCTCATTTTGTAGATGATATATGATTTGGATATTGTGGTGGTTTTTGTGATATTCCCGGAATATCCTCACATCTTACTCAACACATTTTCCTTGTTTCATATTCTGAGGTATTCTCAAAGTCCCTCACAATATGTCCATGGAATTTCTCAAGATCAAAAATGGGCACCAGATCGTGGGCACGAGACTTATATAATTCTGAGAAGTCCGCATGCCTGCCTTGGCACGTCTCTTCCACCAACCACCACCATCTCTGGCTTTGCGAGCGCACATCACCATTGTCCTCGTTGTCCCCGATGCTCTAAGCCAAGCCGACGCCTCACAGATACTGAGGGCACGTCCAGCTCTGAGTATAGACCAATGGAAGGTGTGTGTCAATCAATCTTGTTGGTGAGTGAGCCTAGTCATGGCTACTACCTGCGTTATCCTGATTGATATTGAGTGTCATTGATGCCTAATGGGACGCGGCCTAACAACTACTGGACTTTAGGTGAGTCCATTGTATTTCCTATCTCAGTACCGCGGTTGATCAGTCACGACAGACAGCTGCAGCACCGAACAACATGCTCAACTCTCCCAAATTCGTGCAAGGTGAGTTATTGACCAGTCTTCAAAACGTAACCCATCTCATGTTATCTCGGCGCAGGTAGTATATGCGGTGTTTTGCCAGCATGAGTCCACTCCCTACGCTCTTGTTCTTTGTTGTTCATTTTTTAAATTTTCAGGCAATGATACACTCTTCTGGACATGATCTTAGCATATACAGTATGTACTGCATCATGTGCCCTTGTGTTTGACCAACCTGATGGTACTTCTGGCAGTAAGGCCCTAGGGTCCGGCGACTTCGTGATGGGCCGCGTGGCGACAATATTGGTAGGGGTAAAAGATGGTGATGATGTTTGATTGCGGCTTGAGGAGTAGGGCTGCACGCCGTCGCCGTATGTACGGCTCACGGCTACCATGTACGGCTGCCGTACCCATACCGTCAACCATCTGAACAGATCCTATACAGTACGGTTACGGACGGCTTAGTGCCGTATGAGCCGGCAAAATACGGCCGTATACGGCTTGCACGGTCGTATGTTGAGGTAGTCAAATGTACTGACATATATTTACCGAGGAATGGGCATACTGTGTTTTGACTACAATTGCTTAATTTGCGTTATTGAATGTGTCGACAAGGTGTCCTTGGCGCCGTCATCAACAACGATCAAACACCGGAAATTGCCGGATTGCCTTGTGTTGTCGAATTGACATCTCAGGACGTGCACGACTCCCTCAACAGGGAAAATGAAAGGTATCCTGACTTATACAAGTCCACAAAGTCCATAGTTAATATCCCTGCAGTGTCCAGCACTATATTAGCTACAGGCTACACACAGAACCGTGTATGCCGATGGTAGACACAAAAATTCCAATGCATGTCATGCATGTTATGCTGTCCAAAACCTGCCTCAAAGTTTCACATCGATTACGATGCGTACCCGAGCTTCTTTTATATCAGGATCACGTTCAGACACACTTAAAAATGACATTAATAACAGGAAGTCCTATCTCTTAACCGCCGGCAGCTCAACTGGGACTACTAAGACTACCGAGAGGTTCCAAAACAGGTGTGTCAACTCCCAAGATCCTCTCTGCGACGATACAGCACTGTAGATTTCAGCTTTACCTGCCGTACACCGTATCTACCCGTGTACGGCCGTAATTATGCCGTGCCGTACCGTCAGAGGGTCTGAGCTCACCCTGTACGGCCGTAATTGTACGGCTGTCACCGTTGGCTTGCCGTGACTCTACGGCCGTAGCCGTATACGGACGGTGTGCACCCCTATTGAGGAGGGGTTAGATCGTAGAGTAGACATTCCGTTAGCTAGTACCATATATATATACCATATAGCATGCAATACAGAACTTTTGATGGGATAATCAGAGGATATTGTTGGTAATATGAGGAAACTCCTCTGAATACTCTAGGGGGGTTATTTTCGGTATATCTTGAGGAATATTCAAGGTTTTCTGATGTTTCCCCCACAATTTCCCAGGGAGGAATTCTGTGATCTTATGCTGTGCAAGGAAGGTACGAGCATGGGGTACCGCAGAGCACGTACGGATGGTTGGGGAGGTAGCAGATGACCAGGGGCGCTGGTGCAGATTCGAGCAGGAATCAGTCGTCGTGGGGCATGACTGGGGCATAGCAAGAAAAATAAAGCTACAAAAGATTAAAAGAGTGGTGTGAATGAAAGCAAGGGACTGGAATATGAGTAGTACATACCTTCGTAGGGTCCACATATGATATGTACATATCACATTGTGCTCGGCGTCAACATCAGGCCAGAACAAAAGGCGAGTTGAACATTGACTAGGGTCAGTGCTTCAAGGTTGCAGTCGTCTGATTCGATGGAACGAGTGAGAAGAGCCCGTGTCTTGTCGCCCTTGATTTATTAAAGAATTGCCACAAAAGGATATGGGCTCATCGACATCATGATGATTGGCCCATCATGAAAAAGGCCAGTAGGGCATATGCATAGGAGTCTCTCGTCGTTGCTGTCGTCGTCAGTGAACCCCGTTGGTACTCTGCTGGTATGAGCGTCAAACTTGAATATTCTTGTCCATTTGTCTTTATGTAAGATCGTATTATCTGAGGTAGAGAATGCGTCACGAACGGATGCATTGGTGGTCGTTTGGTCAAATTCCCTTATTCGGATAAGGTCGGACAATTCTCGGATAACAGATCTTGCGGAGATGACGTAACATGACGCACCTAAAAAATGGAAATTATTTGGAGTTCCCCAGCAGAAAAACATCGCGTGAGTGCCATTCCATTTGGGAAGTGCTGTAAAAAGCATACTTCGATTTTCGGTCGTGTACACTGCCATGGCATGGCACGCGCGGCAGTGCACTGCTGCCACGACAAAATCTCTTTGCCCCGATGGCGGTGTATGTCGCCTGAGGACTTGTGCTTCCTTTGCCTCTATATCATCCAACTACACATCGACTCCGCCTTCGCACATGAGCCCTTTGACACGAGTCCATCCACGTGAGCCTCATCCACCCAGCACAATGCCCCAGCCCACACTGCAGTGGGCTGTGGTCATCGAGCGCGTGCTCTCACTAGGCGAGGTGCGTTCCGACAGCGTCTCCGATGATGCCTCAGGAGTGAGCTCCAGGAATGTTGTTTTCTTCTGAGTAGAAGGGCTGGTGAGGGGACGAGGGGACGATGTCGACCCTTCAGTGGCGAGAGGACTCGCGGAGCAAGACAAACATGTATGAGGCTATTATTGCAGCAGAATCTCTGTGATATTTTGGATGCAACTCTCAGTCCTTTTCTCAGTGTTGTCACGGTTGACTCTCCTGGGATACTCCTTCCCTTCTGATGTCCATGCAGTCAATCAAAATAGTCCTGATAGGTGCTGTGTAAGAACACTGCCGCTGATATGAATGCACCACGCCGACAAGATCACATACGCTCAGAAGAGCCTATTTTTGAAGGCTTCTGTTGACAGACCAATGCCGCTCACAGCTTCCACCAGCTTTCACCTCAACAAATCGACTGTTGCCCGCTGAACTTGAATGTGTTTCCCGTGTTCCCCATCTTCAGCGGCTCGGGATGTCGACTACAATGAAGGCTTGGGCAGGGTGAGTAATGTGTATCGCTTTTACTCGTGGGCTGCTGAAAATTATGTATCTGTCCTTTATAGCAACCTAACAATCTGATCACCAACGTCAACGAGGTGGCAAAACCGACACGCGGGGAATATGCCGGTGAGGCGGCAAAGGGATCCCTCACCATACTAGAGGCTGTCGCTCAAGCTGTTCCTGTCCCGGGTTTGAGTATAGTTGTAAAGCTTGCTCTGAACATCATAAAGGCTTGCGAAGTAAGTAATGTGACTTGGCCCCTGAATGTGTATTTGTTGAGTGATCTTCCAGGAAGGCCATGCAACTCTTGAACGGGCTCAAGAACTCAAGTTCCGCATTAAAGCACTCGTGCTTACGTTGGTAAACGAGCTCAAGGGAAAGAAAGAAGGCGAAATTCGGGCACAAATGATTTGGGACATTGGAACGCTGCATAGGTTCGTGGGTTTCAATGTTATAACTTATAACTTATACCCGCCGTGAAGTGCCTGTTGAAACGAGATTTCAGAGAATTCTACATCATACAGATGCAGCTCAATGAAATCGCATCCCAGCACCCACTTCGACTCATTCTTTTCAAAAGCCTAAACGATGACAGGGTTCGCCGGTGTGTCGCAAGGTTAGACACTTCCCTCGAAAGTTTTAAGGTGATTTGATTCTTCTTATGACATTAGTACCAAACCCAATTCCTCTCCTCTAGCTAGCTCGCACCATCGAGCACACCGACATGCTCACTAAAGTGGAACAACAAATTGCAACTTTTCACGCTCGCCAACAGCAAAATATTCAAACACTCAACAAGGTTCACGCTCAGCAACAGCAAAATACTCGAACCCTCAACGAAGTTCACACCACGGTTATGCAACTGTCGATAGTTGATGCAAATGCGATGTTCGCCCAGGGCTCGCGGGCACATTCGACCTTCATACCGCGGGCTTCGATACCAGCCAACACCCACATATTTCACGGCCGCGACACTCTTGTCGCTGAACTTGTTGGTGTCCTCGTTAGAGGCTCCCAACGACACATCTGCCTACTTGGACCTGGGGGCATGGGCAAGACATCGACATCGCTCGCTGTGATGAATCATCCCGATGTGGAGGCTCGTTTCGCGGAACACCTCCGTGTCTGGGTGCCTTGTGTGAAGGCACCATCCACCTCCCTCTTTTTTGACACCCTCTGTACATCGCTAGGCATATCCATCAAGTCGGGTAATCCCCTCGATGACATCCTTTCGGTACTCAGGACATCGCCACCCATTGTTCTCGTGCTCGACAACTTCGAGACTCCCTGGAATGCCACAGAAGGCCAGTCAGAGGTCGAACAGGTTATTCGTGATATCAACCGAATTCCTCATATAACACTCTTCATTACGATAAGGTCGTTATCGCCGCCTTGTGAAGACCTCTCATGGCATCGTGTCGACCTTCGTGCTGTCAATGCTACAGCAGCTCGTGACATTTATATCTCATGGCACCCTAAGGGCAACAAAGACCCTGGGCTCCCGGGTCTGCTCGAGTTGATTGGCCATATGCCGCTTGCCGTCATGTTGATGGCCAAGTTTGCAGCGTCGAACGGCCTGTCTGCAGAGCACGTTGCTGAGGAATACAAAGTTCTTGGCACGGCTGTGATGGGGCAAGGGTTGGACGCTAAGACAAGCATGGACGTTTGCATAGGGCTGTCGGTGAACAGTCCTCGTATGGCCGCTCACCCTGGTGCATTTGAATTATTGTGCACAATTGCAATGCTGCCTGCCGGCACTTCGTACAAGACACTCTCCAAATGGTGGGCAAGAGACTTGATTGGAGGACTAGGTGTTCTCAAAGACACGTCGTTGGTGGAGCAAAACGGATCCACTATCTTCGTTCTCCCTGTCATCCAACGCTATATTCTTCATGACTCCCGTTTCTCAAAGTATGTCGGGATGTCGGTGATTGAATCTGCGTGCCGATTCCTTGAGGCACATGCCTCTGACATCAACGACGAACTCTACAAATCACACAGTGCCGCCGTGTCCGCAGAGGAAGGAAATCTCGAGGCTGTCCTTCTTACGACTCCGGAGAATCATGCAACCCAAGATGGTTTCTTGGTACGTGTCATCCGAGGTGGTTTCTTGTTACTGGCACGCCACCAGCGACGTCACAGTGCAAGAGTCAACATCATTGAATCTGCACTGCACCTTGCACGCCACTTTAATGACAACATTCTCCGGGGCGACCTTCTCTTCTGCTATGGAGATTCCCTTGTCCGGCTGCGACAGTACAACAAGGCCTGTAAACACCTCAAAGCGGCCCTCAACCATTTCTTATCTGCTTCAGATAGGAAGAGGGCCGCTAATTGCCGCCTCCAACTAGTTGACGCAATTCAATTGCGGGGTGGTGGAATATTCAAAAGATGCCAAGAAATTATCGTGGATGCACAGGCCGACTGTGAGGCCATCGGTGATGAGGGTCTTGCTGCTCGATGCCTCCTTTACCTCGGGATCTTGCACTTTAAGTTTAGCGACAATCCCACCGCTGTTGACCTCTTGATGCAGGCTGAACCAGTGCTTACCCGGGTCAAGGATCGGGAACACCATGCGGTATGCTCCCGTGTATGTTCGTTGGTCCACTATTACATGGAACAGTATGACTTGGCATATACTTGTGCAGCTTCTGCGCTGGAGGAGTCCGATCGCATTGGTGATAGTCAGAGATGTGCTGGCTTGCACAAGGATATTGGAAGGATCCATTCCGCACGCGGGGACTTTGAAGGTTCTCTCAGGTCCTACCTTCGCTGCCTTGATATTTGGAAGTCTTTGGGGTTACCGCCATTGCCCGATGCTCTTCGGGGAATGGGGTTAGCATGGGCCAACCTGGGGAAAGTTAAAAATGCACGCCAGGCATTCGAGGATTCATTGCAGCAGTTTGCAAGCCCCGGTGCCCCAACACCCCGACCCATTCAAACAAGTATTGCTTGTACCCAATTTTTCCTTCACCGATTGGAGAACCCAACCCTGATTCCGACACAAGAAGAATACCGTCAGTTGCGATGCTGCTATTCTGATGACCACATTGAAAAGTTCCTCGCTCCTGTGCCATGACCCTCAGATGTACACATCTGTTCATCCTGCATTCCTACTCCATCCACCTGCCGTTATGATCAAAAGCATTGTTTAATGATCCCAACTCCAACCCAAATGGACTATGTGTTGATATGCCTATACTTATACAAGCAATAGTGGCCTAATGCTTATTGAACGATGAGGCTACTAGCTGGATTATGATAAGTGTGGTGTTTAGTGGGTATGGTTCATTCTCTTCCTTCCTGCACCTGGTAGTAGGATGTATCCACATACCGAAAGCAAGTTCGAGGGCGATGTCATTGCATGCTAAGTAAGTCACATGCTGTAGCAGTACGCCACTAAGTCCGCAATCGCTTCTGATCACATAAGTAGATTAAGTCGCGTGGCTTGCTGGGCAGTTTGCTATTTTCCTCGACAATCTACCTACATCGGATTCGCCTCTGTCTAAATAACCAGTCACGTCGCCCCTCGACGCCCCTGGATCAAGCGAACACTTCGACGAGCTGAACTGTTTACAGGAGGGGGTACGTATACTTCTTCTGCGCAGTGTATATGATACGTTTTCTGAAGAAATATCGTGTTTTAGGACGTGTTATAGTTCACACCGACCTATAAGGACTCGCTCGTCCAATCTTTTCGTCTTCAACTTCCAAGCTCTGCGTGTCAATTCATGCTCGAAGTGCCGACGTAGACGTCTGAAATGGGTGTTAGAATGTGGTAGATCCGTATCGGTGCGTTTTTCCTTTCTCGCTCTCTTCAGTCTGAAGGAGCCTCATCCTCTGAATCTCACATCAGCGTGTTTAGTCTTCACTTGGTCTTCACCCATCCTCTGCGGAAGGACTGGACCCTGGCGCAAATGACGTCAAGTTCTAACCCCAAGCTGCTAACAGACGCAACGTTATCGAAGACTCGAGAAAGGGTTGACTCGGGAGCTCTCGGGAGCTCTCCCGACTGACTAGAGGAATCGATCTTGCGGCTCGAGATCACCATTTGTCCATGGGGCAGTCCTTAGCGAGCCACGTGCAAACGTTCATGGAAAAGCATGTGTCTCAGCAGGTCTCAGCAAGGATGTTGTGGTTTTCATGTGTGGCGATTTCAGGGTCATCCGATCTCGATTTGCGATCTACAGTAACAGTAGAGCATCAACGGTTGAAACGTTGATCAACGGCGTTCCCTGCAGCCTTGCAACTTCAATTGGCAGCTCGCATCAGAGACGCCTTCCTCTTCACTTTGACCAGGCTTCCTCAGATCACCAATGGCGCCCCCTACATTGCTTTCCCTCGCCGTCTGCGCAGTCGTTCTAGTCATGGCCAAGCGGACGTTCTCAAAACGGCATCCGCCCTACCCTCCAGGGCCTCCAGGGGACCCGATCATAGGCAACCTTCGGTCGATGCCCAGAGAGGAGAAGGATATCTTTTTCCATAATACGGCAAAAGAATATGGTGCGTTCATGTGCTTTCTAACCCAAGTTGATTGTTCAGTGCGTGGGGATGCAGGCAACGTCACACATCTCAGTGTTCTGGGCAAACACTTCGTACTGTTGAATAGCGTCGAGAGCGCTGTTGAGTTGTTGGATAAGAGGGGCGCAACTTATTATAGTGGGAGACCTAGGTTTCCGCTCACCGAAGTGTACGTCCTTCCCTTGTGATCCTCACGAACTGCGGGGTAATAATTGCTGGATCAGTATAGGTTTCACACAGGCCCTCGTCTTTCTGACATACGGCGACGACTTTCGGTTACACCGAAGAATGCTGCAGAAGTACTTCGGGAAAGATAAGATCGTGCAGCATCGTCCCACCTCTACCCGGGAGACTCGCGTGCTGTCCCACAACCTCGCAACTGACATGCTTGCCTTGAGGGGCCAACACAGCTACGCCAACCGCAATCGCCTTGAGCACCTGACCGACCATTGCTGTGAGTTGGACGCAGATATGTTCTCGGTAATTACCGAGACGCGACGTTTCTTCTCCGGCTCCTTCTCACCTTCTCCTCCCATAAGCCGTTTGTCAACAACGTTTGTCTCTCGGGATCTCGAAAAGCTTAGACGACATTCGAGGCTGAAGGTTAGCTACCTGCCAGTCCTTTTCGTCTCTCCTCCTATTGACTTTTGTGACCTCAGCGACTCTGGTATCAACATCTTCGATGGTCAAAGTTAAAAGACCAACGACTACTTTTACTGGTGCCACTGTCGTGACGCCCCCTCCCTTTGCATTCGGTGCATCGTTGTTGCCGCCCACAACGCATGGCTGAACTAACGAGAGCTTCCTGTCTATCTTAGTCTACCGTCTCGGTGAGACTCCCATTTCATCCGGTCGTCACATTCGGGCCTGCCGCTCACCACCGTTCCGCTCCTCAGCTCCAGGTCGACCTTAGCTCAAACACAATGCACCCTTGCTCTCCGTCCCGTGTGGTGACACGTGTGCAGCTTCGACGACAGCAGCGAACGCACTGCGGGTCCGCATGTTTAGGTTCCGTAAAGACTCGGAGACGGGTCACGCTGCGACTCTGTGAGTCTATATACTCGTTATTATTCCTTGCATTGCTCATAGAGCCATTTTTATCGGCTGCCTTTTCAGCTCCTCGTACTCATGGCGGCCCATGACTAGCTTCCATCCTCGATGACAACAACTTTGACCACCCCGGCGCTACGACCTCACAACATATAATATACCTTCTCAAATTATTTTTCAAACTGAGTCTCCTCGCTGTACAAGTTCTTGATCTCAAATATAAATACAAAGGGCCTGAGTGCTGCAGGAGGTCAGACAATCTATTCGTGTCAAAAGTGATATGGCCATTTTCTATATCTTCGAAAATGTGTCCTCAGTCCGTCGTCAGTCGGCCTAGCTGGCTTCAAGTTGTTTAGGATTGCTACGAAGGGCTATGATGATCCAGGAGTGAGACATCACTTCGTTCAACTTCCGAATGATTGCTTACCTTTATTAATCTCCCTTCGTCTCATCGTCTCGCCACAGTCAGATCCATCTTCTTCGTGTCCACTCAGGGCGCAAGCGCAGCCATCGTGCAGACGGGGTTGCAAGGAGGACCTTGCTGGGATTGATTCCTATTTTGCGGGTGGCTGGGCATGGTTGGTGCTAAACAAGGCGGTAAAAGCGTCGGTCGATGCATCACTCGGGAGAGGAGGCCAAAACGAAGATACCTATGTTATTGACAAGTCAAGTTATTCTTCTTTTTACATCGCTGGCACCATGCAGATCCCCAGTACCAATGCTACTTCGGAGAGCCATTTCGCCTTTCGAAAAACTCGACAAAATCCGAAAACAGTGCTCACACATTAAATTAACTTCGGGAGCAGGCGGTCCTCTTGCCTCCCGCCCATTCCCCACCCCCCACGTACGTACCCCCTTCCTCAGACCCTTTCCAACGTTTCAACGTGCCGCGTTGGCGTAGGGGTAGCGTGTTTCACAAGTAACCCAGATTAATGCAATACAGGCTAGAGGGAACAAAACAGACAGTATTCAAGTTTGATGGGGCTTCAACTTTGCTAACATAAAGAGGTCGTGTTCCTTCTCCATAACAGAATCCGGCGCCACACCCGCAGGCCAACCCAGTGCCTTGTCACTGTTCAGACTAGGAGGATAGCGTGCTTCCCCCGCTTTGCCGCACCAATCAAAATCAACAATCATGGCTCTCCCGTTCGTAGTCAAAATGTTTGGTGGTCGAAGGTCACCGAACACAAGATCTTGCATATGAAGCAACTGGATCGCTTGTTTGACCTGCTCGAAATGGGGATCGGAAAGGTAATCCACTGCCTGCTGCCCCTCAACAAAGTCCATGACGATCATGTATCGTCCACCGTACATTTGTCCTTTGGGTTTGTCGGTGCCAGCGTAGAGCAGCTTTGGTGCAAGTTGATGCTCGGCCAAAATGCGATGAGATTGTGTGTGGTATGTCGACACAAATTTCACCACCACCTGTTTCTTGTTTTCGAGGGATGCTCTATACAGAAGTTTGTTTGGATAGTCGGGGGCAAGGTGTGACAAGTACATGAACTTTGTCGTGTCGAATTCGGTGATGTATGGAAAGGCGTCGTTTTGCGGGACTATAGTCAAGAGTCTTGATCCGAGAGTATGGTAGTATGACTGAAGGGTAAAAATGGAGGTCTTCAGGGAAGAGAATAACCGTGATGCGAACAGTAGTCGGTCGTCGTTGAAATGGTCGCCGCCAAGCCAGAGATAATCTGTTAACGGTTGGATGACGACTTGTTCAAGGTATACCGCTCCCAGGACACACAGCCACGGACCCGCGATCGACAAGATGATGCTCGGGCAATAGGAGTTGCTCCTGATAACATCGTCTAGTAGATATTGATTGAAAAAGTTTACAAACACGGACAGGTCCGACTCACAAGATCGCTGTGCCCAATATTTGCGATAAGCAAGGCTAGCCTGGTTGTAGGGATCTGAATTGCCAGTTCCAATTTCGTTTTTATCCTCCCGTAGTACCGTATAAGCGTAGTGGGGGCCACAGGGATGGATTATAACACCGTCGCTCTTGACTCCTGGTGCGTCGACGACGACGAACTCGGTTCCGAGGAGGCTGTTCAGATGTTCGTTGATGGCATTCGTCCGTTGCTCTTTGGTGGTGTAAATGTCTGCAAAGGCGCGGAAAAGAGCCCTTATTGTAGAATAGGTCCCTGCATCATCCGCATAGAAACGTTCCGAACTTGTCATGGCAGCTTGAAAAGAGTTGAAGACGGGGTGGAATAAGCCAACGGGAGGACCATAGTTATGGAGCGGTCGTCCATTGAGGACTGGCCTCTTCTCTTGTTCAGCCTTGAATGCCGGCATTGCTATTGAACAAGGTAACGCTCAGCCAATGTAAGAATGGACTGAATATATTGTTAGTACCTATTGAACAAGGTAACGCTACGAGAAACAGTCAGGAAATGGTAAGGAATGTAAGTAACGCTGTGCTCACCTCAGCCAATGTAAGAATGGACTGAGGTGACACGGCGCAGTACGAAAAGTATATAAGACTAATGTGGTATCTACGGGGCAACCGTAATCACGATAAGAGTAAGCGGGGGCGCG
>JABCKT010000360.1:0-17975 GCA_018858115.1 Tephrocybe rancida
CTGTCGGTACTATCCTCGTGCTTCATTACCTGTACTGGAGGATCTGGGTGAAGGAGTTGGAGTCAGAGAACTATGACAAATGGGTCATTCAGGGAGTGGTCAGCAAATTCCGGTCTGTCTTCGGATTACCAGCATGGAGGACACCTGTACGGCAAACACGGCGAGAACAACAAGCAATTTTGAGGGATTTGGACAGGGCTTTCAGAGAAGTACAACTCCTCCTGCTGCAGAGGCCTGCCAGGACCGCATCACCACGCGTCAATCGCCGCAGCCGGGCAGAACCTGTTAGCAGGTTTTCCTCAGAATCATACCTCCCGTTGCACGAAATCGCGTCCACCATGGCCCAATCTGATCATGCATCACATTCCCGCATACGAAGCCTGATCAACGCTTTTCCCTTACCTGCATGAGTTTGGCAACGTACACACGACGTCCGTCACGGGATCGACCTCGCTATTCTTAGCAGGTCTTCAATGGAAGATTATCACGTGACGTATCGGCCTCACACATCCGAACCTTTGACCCCGCCTGGGTTGCGCGTGAGAAACCGCGCCGGGATGGCGTTGCCAAATGCCGAAGAAGAGGTCTGATGAAGAACCTGGGTAGATTTCGACAAAAACAGCAGTACAATATTGTTGGAGCCTGCATACCCCCATTCCTTCCATCACCGCCCATTTCCACCCGCTGTCACGTCTCAATGCGGTTACTGAGCCAGAATTTTACAAGCCGTTGGCGGTTCCTTGTGCCACTTCGCCGAAATGATCAAGTATCATTGTTCCTCTCTCTCCATTTCACACTGCCGCTATTGGATAAAGTATTGGGCAGTATATATAGTTACTTTCAGCTCATCTGACACTTATGCACCCTCCTTTTAGTCATATTTTTACTCACCTATTCAAAGAAAGAGCAGCTGACTGTATAGTCCTGCTAAATTTCATCTATCTGCTAATACTTCCATTCAATCTTGCTCCAGGGTTTCGTCTTATTTACACTTATGCCAATCCTCTAGCAGTATATATACACTTGTAGTAGTGTAGTTTCGGGACCGAATCATCACGGTCCATTTTGATCCCACCTTTTTTGCAGAGCGCTTGGCCGCTCAAATTTCTGCCAACTTGCTCGTTATCTTTTGAAAGTGCTTTGGTGTTTGCTCTCTATAGTCACTCTCAAGGCCAATTAGGTCTCATCGACCCAATTGCGTCACATCAGTTTGCTCCTTGCCCATTTCTGCCAACCCGGCGGACTGACCCTGCCAACACGGCGACAGCATCGACTACACCAGAGTCGACTACCGCTGTGAACGGCGACAGCCCTAGGCATGTATCGTTCTCAGAAACAGCAACGCGACTAACCCATCCGTCGCTTCCACCTCATCCCAAGCCGAGTACTATCCCCTTGCCGCCACAATCTCGACCAGTGTCCGCTAACCACTCACATCGCTCCAATAATATTCTGCGTCCAACGCCAATACATCCCCCATCGTATGACCATCCGTATTCACCACTGCGACCGGCGATTGACACTTTCGGAAGGGTTCCTTTTCAACCGCCGTACCCACCGCCACACCATGACCCTCTTGACCCTCGCGTGTCTTACACCGAACCCGTTCAATTTGTGTTCACATTGGAACAATCAGTTCATGAAGGCACTTTCAGCGATCATCTGCATAGCACCATCCGTGTCGTTACAGAAGATGCAGAGGAACGAACGTTCCTTATCATCGAAGACATCAGCCCAGTTGTTCAGCCCCAATTTCGCTACCCATTCCCCAACGTCAGTATCCGTGACCTACTGGAGAATTACCCTCCGCGTACAGTCCACCCATGCTACTACTTCGATCACTTCAGGATCATAATTTGTCATTAGCGATCTGCTAACAACATTCCACCAACATCACTCTATCTCTCTCCACCCACTAAGCTCACACTGTCTGCCGCGACTCTGCCTACGTTCTGCTTCATCTCGGAAATCGAATCTCCCAACCCCCTCGATCCTACACTACTCAACGGAGTACCAGAGAGTTCATACATCAATTTACCCTTCGCCCGCCATAGCTCAGATTTCGAGATCATTCAAACCCTCCTCACTTTCAAATTCCGTTCCCAAACCCGTAGCTTCATTTCCTTTGAAATCTTTCATCCCTGTGCTGCTCGAGGTAACCTGTTCCCATACATAAACCTTTCCGACCTTATCTTTTCCATCCCTTTCGAGTACCACGGCCAACCTTATTCCATTCCTCCCATTCCGAGCACCTCAAAGTAAATCATTAACCTAGCCAATAAAGCATCTCGCATTTTAGCAGAACCCCTTGTCCAAGGCAGGTTTTGTGGTTGTTGTGGATTGGTTTCAAGCACCAAACACTCAACCGATCTAGTCACATACTAGGTCACCCGATTTTTAGACCATCCGCATAGGATTGTGTCAAACGCATCAACGTCTCCGGATGATGTCAGCTTACCCGATGGGGTTGTTCATGGCAGGATGACGCGCGGTTGGTGGGAATGCGTAAGGCTCAGGGTGAGGTGTTGGACTTGGAACAATGTTGAGTAGGAAATGAATGGGTCGTGACATTACCCCCCTCTTAAATGTCGAGCCCACGAGACGTAAGAAGTCGTGATCGGATTGAGATTCAGGGTGTGTTGATGTTTGTCGCGGTTGTCGCCCACAACAACACCAAGCTTCTCTCTCCCCTCATCATCACTTGTGGACGAGGAGTCGCCCCCAGGTAGTCTCAATATCCCCTGCACGCAGTTGTGGATGAGGAGTCGTCTACAACGATGCCCCCCAGGATCCCACCCAATACCGAGTTGGAGCAGGAATGACTTCTTAACAAAGACCATGAGTGACAAGAACGCGAGCGCGACCAGGCGAGATTGGACGCATTGCTCGCACAGCAGGTGTCGGCCCCTTCCTCGGTGCCCCTAGTTTCGACTTCTCCCAGTCACGACATCGTCCATGTCGCCCCAATTGTTGAAGTGTCTTTGCGGTCCCCCTCGTTGCCCCCAGTGTCAACCCTTTCTATTCACTGCAGTCCCCGTGCTAGTCCTGCGGGGGAAGTCCCCTCACGATCTTCGTCCCCCGCCTCGGGGTCGAGTTCATCCGAAAGCCCTTCCGGGCATCCCGCCCCGGAATCTTCCCTCAACGAGGACGGATACCCTGAGCTTGACGAGCTTGAGGACAAGGGTGAAACAGGGGGTGAGAGTGGAGAGGTAGGGAGCAATCCAGAGGAGTGGGGGGGTATCTCAACCAACGACCTAGGAAGCGACCCTGCTCACCTCGAGTTTGTCTCAGACAAGCTGTTCTTCAAGGTTATGAGGGCCTTGCATAGTGAGGATCCGTCTGTCCAGGTCAGTGTTCCCTCCCACCTTCCCTTCCTTTTTGTTGCTAATGTCCTGTTCAGTGTGCGAGATGCATCGTGCACAACGAAGTCTGCGTGTTCGCCGAGCCCGAGGGAAAGCACCAGCGAATCCCCTGCGTCCCTTGTCATAGGTGTGGGGTCAAATGTCCCATCCGCAATGTTTGGTTGGCGGAGCGGGGCGAGCAGGAGATGGGCTGGCCTCGTTTGTGGGTTGTGGAGCGACTTCTCAATGTTGGACACCTCGAGGTTGCAGGTCCTCATGTACCCGTATCTGATCTCCTCGCAGTTTGGCGGCATGCTGCCGCTGGCACCCCTCTCCCTGAGTCGTTGTCAGCGCTCTTTGCCAGGCTCCTTGTTCCCGCTGGTTCATCCAAGAGAAAAAGGTCCCCTTCACCCGAGCTGTCCAACAAGCAGCGTCAAGAGTCGGAGCCGAGGGTTGTCGAGGAGGGTGTCGCGGTACAGAGAGTGGGCACAAGCCATCTTCGTGCTGCCTGTAAGCAGAAAACGTGTGCCCCTCAGCCGCGACCCACATCCCAGACAGGGATTGACTCCGAGGAGATGGGGGTAGAAATGATGGGATTACGCCGCCTTCATAGGGCCAAGAGGCAACAAGTGGATTTGTCCTCCCCCTCCCCTTCGCCTCCTCCTAACGTTCCCCGAATTTGTCCTGGTACTCCCCTCTTCCTCCCCGCTTCGGATGTATCCTCACCCCTGGGTGTTCCATGGAGCCCTCTCTCCGCTGCTTCGATCCCACAACCTGTCCCTGTCGTGGTCACCGCCATTTCCCCCGACGACAACCTCCTCATCGACTTGGCTTCTGATGTCGAAGTGCCCACTGCAGCCCCTCCCCCGCGGGTTTTCTCTCTATTGCAGCCCCAGCGTGTTCACCCCTCCCCTCGCCGTTATTTTGTCGAGCCTTCGGAGGATGGCGAGGTTGTCGACGGCCTGGAAGAGGGTCTCTCGGCAATGACCCCTTCCGAAATTTTGGGTCTTATGCAACGGGAGTTGGAGTCGTTGACCCCCAAGCAATTGCGTAACTTGCTTTTGCGCATCAAGGGCCAGCACCAGACAGAATTTGAGGCTTTCGAGGAGACAGCGAGGGGTTGGCAGGAGTCTCTCGCTTATGCACAGGGTCTTGCCATTGGGGAGCATCAACGCAGATTACGTGAGTTCTCTAGGGTCCAGATCTCCACCTTTCACTGACCATCTTATTCTTCTAGTGATTATTAATGACCAATATGCCTTGCAGACGCAGCTGGGCGTGGTTCGTGGAGAGCTCGTGGCCGGTCTTCAGTCTCTATCTTCCGGACAACCCGAGGCACGCCGTTCTTTCAAAGTTGCCGCACAGAGGTTGGAGGAGGCCGTGGCCATTGATATGGCCTCAGAGTCGTGGTTGAACACTTGGGAGAATGCACAATTGTTCGAGGGTGGCGCTCAGCTCCCCAGCATTGAGGAGGTCCGTCATCATTTCTTTGACAATCCGCGAGCTATGTCGCCTTGGTCCCGTCAGGAGGTGAGATGCCAGGGGGGTGAGCAGTTGAGTGAGGGCACCCAGTGGGAAGATTACGAGGATCTGGAGGGTCTGTACGGTCCCGATCCTGAGGATCTAGAGGGTCAGAAGGATTGGGGGGGTGCAGAGGATAGTTCTCGGGGTTCGTATTCAGGGCGGGAATGGAAGGAGGGGGAGGCAGGGCCAAGTAGTTGGTAGTCATTTGTTACCTGGTTTTCGTCGTCGTCGTGTTTTCTTGTCTGTTGCGATTTGTTGTTGTTGTCATGTTTTCTTGTCTGTTGCGATTTGTTGTCTTGTCCCTGTTCCCTCTGTCTATAGTGATTTGCCGTGTTGTATTCTTTTTGGAATGATATCATCTGTTGATTTATTTTTGTCTAATTCCATTGAATACTTCAGCGAGTGGGCCCGGGAGGGGTGTCTTGGCAGTGATGGCGTGATATTGGTGGGGTTGATGGTATCCGCGTGATGGGGGAGAGGAGCGGATAAAAGGCGATCTCACGGTTTGTTGTAACCCCCAACTTTCTTGTGGTCCGTCAACATGTCGTTTTCCAACCAAATGTCCCCTGCTGTGGTTGCGGTTGACCCCATGACTCTTCCTACTCCAAATCCAATTGTGTTCCAGTTCGGCAGGCAGTCTGGCGGGGTTGCTGGGGGAGAGGGTCCTGATGCTGATTTATTGAAGGAGTTGAGGGAGGCATTCAAAAGCGAGTGTTTGATCGCCTCTTTAAGCGGCTCTGACCCCGAGATCCTATGGGTCACCGCCTACTACCGTGATTTGTCAATCCGTTGTAAGGAATATTCCCTGCAAGAGCACCATCGTTACTTGGGTTAGTGCTCTTCTCTCCAGGTCTCTTTCAAAGACTCATTGGAACGTGTAGAGGTTGCCAGTGATCGCTGATGGCTACACGTACGCATGCTCCTTGCTCAATCCGTTCTCGTTGGGGCTGCTTGGGATATCCAAGTCAAGGACGGCCTGGCTTACGATCTTGTGGCCCGTGCTCTCGACCTCCTCAGCAGTGCTCTCAAGGACGATGTTGGTACTCTTTCATTCTGCAAGTCTTCGCAGATGGATAAGATGGCTTCTCAGAAGGGTTTGGACCCTGTCGATGAAGAGGCTTTGTGGGAGTTCATCAAGAAGCGTCAGGGTTCAGGCACGCCTGCTGGGGAGGCTGGGTATGTGGAGGAGTATGTTGCTCGGTTCACTTGAGCAATGGGGTGCGTTTGGGGTTTGGTTGGAGCCGTTCGGGGTATTCTGATGTTCGTTTGGGGTTTTGGAGTTCATTTGGGGTTAGTGAGTTAAGATGTTGGAATGAAAATTGAAGTCGAGAAAATTCGGGGTGAAATCCGAGTGGTATGAGTTGCATATGTGTTTTTGTGTTGATGGGTCATAGGTATTTCGTTGTTTTCATAGCTTCTCGGGATTCCACATTCTTCCTCAAAGGCGCAGTTTTGGGTCCCGTGGTTTGTCTGGGAACAGGTGATGGAAGTCTTGGAGTACTTCATGGGCGCCGTCGAGGTTCTCTAGGGGCTCCCAAGTGTCCATAGCCCTCCCATCGAACCAAGTAGCGCGTCTTACGGTAGTACAGTTTCGAGTCGAGGATTTGTTCGACCTCATATTGATGTTCGCCGTCGATTTCGACCGTTGGGGGTGGTTCCGGCTTTCTTCCTGGGAAGTCCTCAGGGTGATGTTTCTCTAAAAGTTTTACATGAAAGATGGGGTGTAGGCCTTTCATCGTGGTCGGTAGTTGTAGTCGGTACGCGTGGCTCGAAATTCTCTTCAAAATCTTGAATGGACCCATGCACTTGTGGTCCAGTTTCTTGGATGGGTGCTTTGTTTTGATGTTACGGCAGTCTAACCAGACCATCGTTCCTTCGGGCCATTCAGGAGTGGCGGTGCGTTTGTTGTTTGCGTGTTTCTCATAGGCCTCATTGGCGACTGCAATTTCCTTGCGTAAAAAGTCCTGTAGGGTCTTCAAGTTGACTGCCACTTTGTGAGCTGTGTGAGACAGTATGTCATGTAGTGATAGTGTCAGTCGTGGGTCATATCCTTTATTTGCAAAGAAGGGTGACATCCCGATGGTGGAGTGAGGAGTGTTGTTGTAGGTAAACTCTGCAATAGGGAGCTCAAAACGCCAGTTGTCTTGGAGGTAGTTGACATAGATGCGTAGATATTGTTCTAGTGTTTGGTTTACCCTCTCTGTCTGGCCGTCAGTTTCGGGGTGATACGCGGTCGATAGGTTAGACTTGATGTCGAGGGCCTGGCATAAGGAAGTCCAAAACCGCGAGACGAAGAGCGTTCTGCGGTTGGACATGATATCATTGGGGAGGCCATGTTTGGAGAATACATGTTCTATGAAGAGTCTCGCGAAGTCGGATGCGGAGTCGGTCCCATGGCAAGGGATGAAGATGGCCTGTTTGGTCAAGCGGCAGACTACTACAAGTATGGCATCAAAGCCATTAGATTCAGGGAGTTCAATGATATGGTCCATTGAGATTAAGGACCAAGCTCTTCGACCGATTGGTAGGGGTTTCAAAAACCCGTAAGGGCTATGTCATGGTACCTTGGCATGTAGGCAGGTGTGGCATGTTCGGATGTAACAGGTGACGTCCTTCTTCAGCCCAGGCCAGAAGTACGTTCTCATGATGAGTTGGGTTGTCTTACGGATGCCCGGATGACCCCGCAGTTTGTGATCGTGATGGTGTTGGAGGACTTCCATTCAGAGTTTTTTGTGGTTGGGGACATAGATTTGTCCCTCCTGGAGGAGTAGCTTCTCGTCGGGCAACAAGGAAAATGCTTGTTGGGGTTCGTCGGGGTTCGTCCTGTGGTCGTCGGTGCTTGTCAGGATGTTTTTTGTGAAATATTCATCCCGCAGGGCTTGGTGGACCTGTCCCAATAAAGCATCTTTGTTCATGATGAGGGTGGCGTTCAACTGTTCCGGGGATATGACGATGCGGTTGTTGAAGGAGTTGTGGTTTTTCACAAAGGATTTCTTCGGATACACGTCTGGGCGTCGAGTCAAAGCATCAGGCTTTGCCCCTAGTATTCCCAGGCGGTACTGGATGCTGAAATCATAGTCTGCGAGTGTTTCAGACCATCGGGCTTGGTGTCGACTCAAGAGTTTAGTGGTAGTGAAGTATTGTAGGTTGTTATGATCAGAGTAGACTTGTATTCGGTGTTTCACCCCTTCTAGGTAGGCTCTCCATTGCTTGAATGCTTCCACAATCGTGAGGAGTTCTTTGTCGTAAATGTCATAGTTTAGCTCTGCGTCAATCATAGTACGAGCGTAGAAGGCGACAGGTCGGAGGTCCTTGCTCTCAGGATCCATTTGTGAGAGGATGCCCGCAATTGCGAAGTCTGACGCATCACATTCTAGGATGATGGGGAGGGAAGGGTCGTAGTGCCTTAGGACGGGAGCAGTGGTGAAGGCCTTCTTCAGGAGTTCAAAAACGATGTTGCAGCTGGAATCCCAGTTCCACAGGTGGTTCTTCTGAGTGAGCTTGTTTAGGCGCTTAGTGATCCCCGAGTAGTTGTCTATGAAACACCGATAAAAGTTTGCAAACCCTAAGAACGACTGCAATTGTTTCACTGTCTTGGGTACTGGCCATTCGAGAATTGCCTTGACCTTCAAGGGGTCCATTCGAACCCCGTCTGGTGTTACGATAACCCCGAGGTATTCAACTTCGGTGGTGTGGAATGAGCATTTCTCAGGTTTTGCGTGCAGGTTGTGCTCTCGTAACCTTCCCAGGACGCGATGCACGTGTTTATGGTGGTCTTCCATGTTGTCCGAGAAGATGAGGATATCGTCAAGGTATATGATGACAAATATGTCGTTCATGAAATACTGAAATGTGGCAGGCGAGTTCGTCATTCTGAAGGGCATCACCAGGTATTCGAATAGGCCATAGCAAGTGCAGAACACAGTTTTCCATTCATGGCCTGCGGCAATCCTCACGTTGTTGTAACCAGCACGGAGGTCAATCTTGGAGTAAATCTTCGCTTTTTGGAGACAGTCAATGAGATCCCCGATCAGGGGGAGGGGGTACCAGTTCTTCTTCATAATACAATTCAAACCACAGTAGTCCACACAGAGACGGAGAGAGCCGTCCTTCTTTTTGGCGAATAGTACTGGAGCGCCTGTGGGGGAGTTGGATGCTTGTATGAAGTTTTTTCCGAGCATGTCGTCCAGGTAGTCCTTGAGAGCCCTCAGTTCTACTTCCAACATGTTGTAGATTTTTCCAAAAGGTGGGTTGGTTTCGTCCTCCAGATCAATGGTGCAGTCGTATGGTCTGTGAGGGGGGAGTTCTTTCGCAGTACCCGCAGAGAAAACGTCGGCGAAGTCATGATAATCTTCAGGAACGACTTCCTTTAAGATCTCAGTTTCGGTTTTTTCTTTTGAAGGAATGGGGTTCTCAGCTCGAAGGTGCTCTTCGAGAAGTGACGGGGATATGTGAAGTTGGAAAACATCGGTGCCGTCCTTGAGGAGTCATGCAAACGCGGCAGCTCCTATTAGGTAGACATTTGGGATTCCCTTGTCACTTGTGGTCGAATCCTCTACGTCGGGTAGTTCTTCCTCTTCGAGTTCAGGTTTGTCTTCGGGTTTGGTTGTTGGAGTTCTGGGGGTGGGCATGGTGGTGAACTCTGACACAGTGGGCTCCTTCACTTTTGGGGGTTGGAATCTTGCTCTACCTTTGTATCTATTACGAGGTACATTGGGAGGGAAATAATTTGGTGGTGGTCGAAGGGGTGATCTCGAACGAGATTTTGAGAGTTTTGGAGGTGTGGGTGGGCTCTCGGTGTTGGAGTTTTCATCCTTGGGGTTGGGTGAAGGGGGTTCGGGGTCGGATGTTGGTGGTGATAGGGTGTTTGTTTCCTCCTCCTCCGTAAGGTCCTCATCGTCCGTTAGGTTTTGTAGGAGGTGTTGCAAGGGAGAGTCAGGGTTTGCAGGTCGGGGGGCCTCCTGGTCTTCCTTGTCTTCTACCATTGCTTGTCTGGGCCTTATCATCTGTATGGTTGCCGCGAGTTTCGATGAGCGTTCGAAGGACATGGTCATGGCTCTCCAATCAATATCGGGGTTTGCTTCTCGTAACCAGGGTAATCCTAGGATGATGGGAACCGAGGGGTGTACCTGGGTGAGGTATACGGGTGTGGGGAATGATAGTCCGTTATCCAATGTAACCTCTTCTTGGACTATGTGAGTAATATTTCCCGAGGAAGAGGGTGTTCCGTTGAAAAGGTGTAAATGTATGGGGTCTTCCAACCTTGTTCCTTCCAGGCCCAGGGAGTTACTTGCAAAGACTCCTCCAGCTCCACTGTCGATCAGGGCGGCGATCTTTCGCGGTATAGATTTCAGTCTTACGTCGATCACAAATGATTTTGGTGACAATGACGAGAGGGCTCGTCCCATGACTATGAGGTTCGGGGATGTTTCATCAGTGGACAGGGAGTTTTTTTGTCTTTGAGGCAGCTTGAAAGGGATGTCATCCCCAGGCTGTGGGGTTTCCCTGTCAAAGTTCATTGTGAGATGATGCCAGTCGATGCTCGGGTTGGTACTCCTCAGCCAAGGCAGTCCCAAGACAATTGATGCAGAATCGTGGAGTCTTGTGACTAGCATTCGGAGGTTTTGTGTGATTCCATTTTCAAACGAGATAGGAATGTGTGTGTAGTGTGTGATTTCTCCCGCCGAGGTGGGTTCTCCATCGAACAGACATAGTTTTATGGGGAAAGGTAGCAGCAGCAGTGGTTTTCCAGTCTTCCTTGCCCAATCTTTGTCTATGAAGATATCCGTGGCCCCACTATCAACTAACGCTGGGCTGGGAATAGGGTTTCCAGTCGTGTCGGGGTTCGTTTGAACCTGTAACAAGAAGGATTGGGACAAATGGGAGGATAGAGAGGCAGTTCGGGTGTCCGGGACGAATAGGGCCGTGGCGTGTAATGATGATACAATTGGGGTGAAGACGTCGATGTTGATGTCGCGATTTAGGATGTCTTCGGGGTTGGCTAAATTGCAGGGTTGTTTTCCTCGTATTGAAACTTGAATGTATCGCCGTCAATGATATAGACTGCCCGTCCCATTGCATTTCGGGTGGGGCAGTCTTGGACAAAGTGGCCCATTTTTCTGCACAAAAGGCATGAGCCTTCCCTCCTGCGGGCTGCCTTTGTCTCTTCCGGGACTGCTACCCAGGGTCTCCCTCCGTTCCGATTGTTGGCCTGGAGGTTTTCCTCATCCTCGAAGCCTGCTTGTGGTTGCTCTTCAGTGACGTCGTCGTGATCATGGTCGCAGTGGTCTTCTCTGCATAGGTTTTGCGGATTGTCGGTGGTGTCGGGATTGACTTTGGCTGCATTGAGTCTCGTGTTTCTAGGAGGGAAGTTTCATTGTTCACCCCCTGTTGGATTCGCGTTTCCCATACCCGTTCCTGCGTTACCCGGTTTTGCAACGTTCATGCTCGTGTTGTTTTGGTTATTCCGCCAAGGAGGTCTATACGCTTCGGGATTGTCCAGGCGTTCTTCCCAATAATGACAATCAATTTGGGATACTAGATCCTTGAACGGTTCGTAGTTCTCCTGTGCAGGAGCAATAGCCACGAGGTCCGGTATCCGTTTGGGTAGAGACCTTTTCAAATGAAAGCGCAGAGATCACTCGTTCCAACCAGTTTTGAAGGCTTCCTGTTCAAAACGAATGATGAACATGCTAAATCTCTCCCAATCTTTCATGGTCAGATGGGTGAGGGTATTCTCAGCTTCTGCTCGTGTGTTTGGGATCCCGAACTTAGTGGAGAACTCGTACAGGAAGGCTTCCCAGTCCGTGAACATGGGGTGGTTGGGATTATACGTGAGGTGGGCGGTGTAGTGGTTTAGGGCGACTTCCTTCAAGTAGGAAGCTGCGAAGGCCACTCTTAGGTAGGGTTGAGCGTAAGTGAGGGGTTTTGCAGAAAATGTCATGACACATTCCGTGACATAGGTCTTCCACTTCTTCGGGTCACAACCCGTGAATGGTTCGGGCTTCTGGAGGTCGAGTTTGGACTCGATGTTAAGTCTTTCGCAGTTGTCGCCGTTCTGGTCGCCGTTCCCGTTTCCATTACTGTTCCCGTTCCCATTTCCTTGTCCGTTTCCCCCTGCATGGAAGTGGTAGTGGTTGTTTCCGCCCTGATTTGGGGGAAAGGCATCGAGGATTGGCCCCCACCCTCCTGGGGGTCCGCCATCGCCTCCTCCCCCTCCTGGAGCAGCTCCTTGAGGTGGTCCTGGTGGGTGGCTGCCATTGTTGGGTAGCCCCCCTGGGGCTCCTCCATTAGGAGGCCCTCCTCCTCCCGGTGGCCCCCCGCCGTATGGGGGTCCTCCTGCTGGGGGCCCTCCCCTTGGAGGCCCGCCGCCATAGGGCGGTCCTTCTTCACCATACCCATTCTGAGGTGGTCCTCCTGCATTTCCCAAATGACGGGGTATGTTGGGGGCAGGGGGAGCCTGGAAGTACAGGGCATGTCGACCTGGCTGGGGTGCAAATCCCTGGGCTCCCTAGGCTGGTGGGGCACCTTGCGGTATGAAGCCGGGGGCTCCTTGCTGAGGTTGCACAAAGGGGTTTTGGGGTGCTCCCTGCGGGGCATAGTCGCGAGGCGCTCTCTGGTGGGGTGGGATATCATGGGGGGCCTGTCCGAGGGGAGCCTGTGTGGGTTGGGGTGCGCCTCGGGGTTGGGCGGGGGGTGCTTGTTGGGGTATGCCTTGGGGTTGGGCAGGGGGTCCTTCTCCATTCTGCGGGGCCTGGGGTGGAGGAGTTTCCTTTGGTGGGCGTGTCTCGGGGTTGCTAGTTGGTCCCTCTGCACCTTCACGGTCCCTCGGATGTGGCTCCCCAGCTTTCTCTCGAGGTGGGGCCGATCAGGGATGCGGTGGTAGGGGACCTGCTGAGAAGAAGGGGGTTCTGTAGGCTCCCTGATTTCCCTGTTGTCATGTCTCATCTCTCGGGGTTCCCTTTGGAGGCAACTCCTCTGGCACCTCATCGATGTAACTCAGAGTATGTGAGTGAGAGGATTCCGTTGAGGGCTCTGCTTGTTCAGGAATTCCTTCAAGAGGAACCGCTTGGCCCCAAGTCCTAATGGATTCTCGGAATTCTTCTGAATTGGAGACCCGGGGTTTGTAGGCGTCTCGACCTCCCGGGGTTGCCACTCTGCCACTAAGCATCCTCAGATTTGCTGAAGCGGATTTCCGTTCCAGGCGGTGTTGCGTATCGTGGGGTTGTGATGGGGTGGACTGCAGTAGTTGCGACGGTGTGGGCAACAGGGGGGTTGTTTGTGAGGAAGTGCTAGTGCTTCCTTGGGTGGCGACGATGGGCGTGATACTGGATCGACGGGTGAGATGGACTGAAAATCTTGGATCTCCTGGGTCAGAGAAATGTCGGGGTGAGTCCGTTATGTGGATTTCGTCGACCAGTCGGCGGAGGTTCAGTTGAATTTCCTGGTCGTTCTGGAAAATCAAGGCTGCCGGTTGGGTGAGCTTGCCCCGTTCCGCGAGGTCATTGACATAAAGTAATTTCCTAGCAAGTCCTTCGCTGTCAGGTACGGTTGTTGTGAAGCCCAGTCGGTTTAGTAAGTCCTGGGCCTGATTACAAAAGGCTTGCAGGGTTATCCGAATCGCGGTGAGTACGCGATCCATGGCCACGTCGTAAACTCCTTCCGGTAGTGGGTAGGAGCGAGATAGGTAGTTCGGGGTGGTCTGGGGTGTTGGATTCCATGATACCAGATATGGAAGATTTGACGGGGTGGATTGCTGGACATATTGCGCAACTTGACCCGTCGGTTGGTGTTGACCATGCGGTGTGTTCTGTATGACCTGCTGCCCTGGGGGTTGCGACGGGTGTGGTGCGACTTGTTGGTACTGAGCAGTTTGTTGGGGATAGAAATTCGGCTGCGGAAAGCTTTCACCTGTCACAATCCAACCCTCTCGTTCTCTGCGATAGTATGTATTAGTAGTTGATGGTGGAATCGCTGATGATCCAGTGTAGCCAAACATCCAAAGTCTCTCGGAGGTTGGGAGAGGTATGTTGCATGGGTCATGGGGGTCTTGGTTTTGGTATGGAGTTTGGATCACTTTGTTGGGTCCGGGGTATCTCGGGGTTCCAAACGACATCACGTCGTACGTCGGGGTAGTGTAGTCCTGGCTCGCAGTCGCTGGAGGTTGTTGGGCGTAGGCTTGACTGATTGAGGGTATCCAATTTCCCGTAGTTTCCGACGGGGCTGCTAGGTATTGAGAGTATTCGTCATTAGGGTGGGGAGGGGAGTGGAGATGAATTGGGGTGAGGGTTCTGGGGGTTGCATTTGGGAATGGGTCCTCTGGCCTAGCGGCGATGGGTTGGGGGGTCTATATTGGGGAATTTGGGGTGAAGGGGGAACTCGGGGTTGGGGGAATACACCTGTTACGTTGCGATTGTAGTGATCGGTAATGTACGTGCCAGGAATCAGGGATTCCTCCTGAGTCGACAACATGACCAGAGGGTGGGGTAGCCTTGATATTATGTTAGGACTACTCCTAATGGGCTGGCTCAGTTAGAGCGCCAGAACCACCTAGGCAGTTAGAAGTCGACTTGGAGGCTCGGGTCGCTGTTGTGCAACAGCAACTAGGCATGGTTCAGGGTTACAACGGGGGTTTCGGGGGTTTTCGGGATCGATTCGAGTAGCTAGCTTAGGCTGTTATAGCTCAGCATGGGGCGAGGATCAATACTGAAAAGTAATTGAATTGAAAAAGAATTGAGAGAAGATACAAGAGAGAACAGGCTGTAAACACAAGTAATATCAAGGCTAAAGAAGGTGAACTACTGGCTCGAAGTTATGTAGTGAAAGCAGGACACGAGGCGGCAACGATGATAGGCGACGGAGGATAGGTGGACGAGGAGCGGGTGGGCGGCCCGGAGTCTCGAGATGAGGTCATCATGGACAGATCGGGGGTTTCGAGGTATCTCCGGGAGGATGTCTCCGGATGACGTCAGCTTACCCGATGGGGTTGTTCATGGCGGGATGACGCGCGGTTGGTGGGAATGCGTAAGGCTCGGGGTGAGGTGTTGGACTTGGAACAATGTTGAGTAGGAAATGAATGGGTCGTGACACAACATCTGAAACACCATTCACCTCCTGGGTTAAGGCTGTGCATCGCAGATACCAGTCAAGCTCCTGCCCATTGCCTTTCGTCACCGACACAGTGTTTTGCACAGCATGGTTTGCATACACCAGTCTACAGACATTCAACAACGATATGCAGTGCCCAAAGTGTGGCCCATTTCCATCGGGTGTCATCTGGGACAGGGTGGTACTTGGATTCAGTAAAAAACATATATTACCATCGCTGTGCCCTCCTACAGTCTCTGATGAAGCTTTGCCCGATCACAATAACCACTATATCTGGAAACAGCAGATCATCATGGAAAAGGCACTCCATGGATGGCTCAGGACTGTTGTGAAAGGGGCCAGGGTGATGCATGCTGAACTGAGGCATTTAGACAAGTGCGATTCAGATGAGGAGAAGGAAGAGGCTGAGAAGAAGAGGGAGGCAAGGCTGAAAGCAGAGCGTGACAGGCTCACGATAATACCCAGGGTGTTCGAGGAGCTACTGGCCATCAACGCCTCCTTGGGCGAAGTTTTTCGACAGTACTTTGGCTTGGGAGCAGTGCACACAGGTGTGAGGCCACCCACACTGTACAAAAATTTGTATATTCAAGTAAGCATGAGTTGTTTTTGACCCTACTCTACATGCTGAGGTGTCCCAGATTGCAGCTGATGAATCTGTCATACAAATGATGAACAGACCGACCTTGCGCCGCTTGGCTGCTTTCAACAACAACCCTTGCACAAAAACCGCATCCCAGTTGCTGGATTGCCCTGTGCTGCTCAATGTCCTGATGTTAGACCGTGACAACAACGACAAACCTTATCCGGAAGCAATTCTGGGAGTATGCAAGTGGCTTTACAGCAGGGGGTATGAGGTGTGTAACAAGCTGATGGCTCAAGTGCCCCCAAATAGCCTGGAGCCGGTGGAGGGACTTGTGCAGAAGGACTGGTGGCAGGTAAGTGGATTGATAAACCTAATTGATGTGCTCACCTCACCTTTGAAAAGACAGGATGTTGCTACAGCATGCCACAGATAAGGCATTGTCCCACCTATAAAACTTGGTGCACACATAGCATATGCTATGGCTTCCACTTTATACCTAAAGGCGAAGGGAGGAATGATGTGTTTTCAGTGATGTACACATGTTGGCCTAGGGCTCCAAGGCACATCATCTACGACTTTGCCTGCGCACTTGGACCTTACAGCTTGGTTCGAGAGCCTGCATTCTTCATTGACAGTGTATTTGCTGTGGATGTGTTTCACAGCTCCGATCACAAGAAGTGCGCACCCGCTGGTTCTTTCACCCTTACATGGATGTGGACCCCAGGATTGCAGAGCTCAACTCGAGTGCAGCGGAATGCAGAAATAATGGAATTAGATGGATCAAAAAGTCGGTGAGCTACATGGGGCAGGGCAATGCGATTTTGTACACAAAGGTGTTTCTCTCTGTCTGGAACAGGCTACGAATAATAGAACGGGGACTGTAGGGGGTTCAATAGCCATTTGTCATGGGAATAGACTGTTAACTCGACCGTGAAAGACAGTCTTGCACTGATGAACCAGATGTGCCCAAATCCAGTGTGAGAGACTTTTTTGCACAGAGGCCCCCAAAATGGTGGTGGACAATTTTTCGCAAGGATACGCCCCAAGTCCAGTGTGAATACATTTCCGTGCAGATGCGCCCTATTTGAATCTAATGGGAATTCCACGCAGATGCGCCGAAATCCAATGTGAGAGACTTTTTCGCATAGATGCGCTTAAAATGGTGGTGGACAACTATTCACAAATATGCGCCCAAGTCCAGTGTGAATACAATTCTGCACAGATGCACCGGAATGGTGGTGGATAACCTTGCACGCGGATACGCCCAAGTCCAGTGTGAGTACATCTCCTCGCAGATGTGCCCGAAATAGTGGTGGGCAACTTTTCGCGAAGATGCGCTTAAGTCCAGTGTGAATACATTTCCACACAGATGTGCTGAAATTCAGTTCTGCACAGATGTGCCAGAAATGGTGGTGGACAACCTTTCACGCAGATACACCCAAGTTCAGTGTGCCAAGCACACTTCCTCGCAGATGTACCCTATTTGAACCCAATGAGAATTCCACACATCGGATACACCCAAATCCAGGTGAGGCAATTTAAGGCACATCTGCGCCCAAAATCCCTTCGCCCTCAATTTGGGCGCATCTGTGCCTTAAGTCACAGCCAAGAATTCTTGTGCACAGAAGCGCCTTAAATCTGTGGTGAACACATTTCCGCACAGAAGTGTGTAAAGCCATGGCTCACAAATTCCCACGCAGATTCACCCTATTCTACTCAAAGGGATCTACATGCAGATGCCATGGATAGTGGCACCAGAATGGGTGCCAGACAACTTGGGGTGCAGATGCGCCCAAAACTACCAGGAACAAATTTGCACGTAGATGCACTTTTGAACACATTTCCACGAAGCTGCGCCTTAATTTGACCCGTAAAGCCCAGGTGACGGGCTGCTCCCAGGCTTCTCCAATGGGCAGCAATTTGCAGTGCAGTTGTGCCCAATTTGCAAGTCCAAAGTTGCGCGCAGATGCGTCCAAATCTATCAATCACAGTTTTTCGTGCAGGTGCGCCTAAGATCATTCGCCGCGAGTTCCAGCGCAGCTGCGCCTAAAGTTATGGACCCAGAATTCTCCGCGCAGATGCGCCTAAGATCGTTTGCCCGAGTTCCAGCGCAGTTGCGCCCAAATTGGCAAGCCCCCGAGTTGCGCGTAGATGCGCTATAATTTGAAACATGACCAGAGAACCCATTGATCGATGCAGGCTAGACCACTGGGTGGGCATTTGCGCGAAGGTGCGCCAAATTTTCTCACTCA
This sequence comes from Tephrocybe rancida, assembly GCA_018858115.1. Lineage (NCBI taxonomy): Eukaryota > Fungi > Basidiomycota > Agaricomycetes > Agaricales > Lyophyllaceae > Tephrocybe > Tephrocybe rancida. The sequence continues at coordinate 17,808 of JABCKT010000360.1, forward strand.
CAAATTTCAGCGTCATTGCGCCTAAATGAAGAGTACATTTGGATGCAGTTTGATTCAGGGTTAATCAGTAGTGACATTGACGAATTTGTAGTCACACCGGAAATAAACATGTTCAGGGAGGACTGAAACCTATACTTAAACTATTAGTTTAGACCCGAACTTGAGGGC